>JAJOZX010017735.1:2500-46994 GCA_023014485.1 Bathynomus jamesi
TCCCCGAGTAGACCGAAAGGTTATTAACCTGGTTTATTTTTAACCTATTGCAGGAGTAGTAGAAAACTGGCTAAAAAAGAATGAGGCTTCCCCCCCCCCTCATTCGCTTGGAGGGTAAGAAAAAAGGTTGAAAAAATACCTTGACCCTGGAAAAGCAACGAGGGAAATTTTACAGGAAAGAGGAGAATATATAAACTAGTTCTACACTTACACTGTGCACATATAGAAAGTGTACACTAGAGAACACCGCTGTATAAACTAACTAATAACATACTTGTGCTGATCGCACATCAACCACTTGGTATTATTGTTTATTTCTCTGTTAGGCGTAAAAAGCGACTTGAGAGAGAGAGAGAGAGAGAGAGAGAGAGAGAGAGAGAGAGAGAGAGAGAGAGAGAGAGAGAGAATTGGATACCCACTCTTTTAACCAGTAATAGAACGCACAGTAATGTGTTACGTGCCCCTTCGCGGAGCAGTTTTGCATACGAGATTTCAGATTCCTTCCTTTTGTTATAGGCGTAATATGTGGTAGACTAGATTTTAGTGCAAAACTATATAAAACAAAAGCCGGATAACGTAATACCGATCATATAAGTCCATTCGTTTTTGTTTGCTTTTTCGTAAGTTAAATTAATAGTTAATTGCGAAGCCCTGCCCAATTTAAAAGTAGAATTGGTTTTAAATAAACGACTGGTCTTCATTTCCCCTCGCCTACACCATTTTGAGTGGGAAATTATCTGTAAATTGTAGAACAGTAAATTATTTGCATATTAAAACATTGTAGTGTATTAAAAATTAAATATTTTGTTTATGAGAATTTAATAATGTTTTGTTTAAAGAAGAAAATAATGTTAAATAAGAAATTTAATTATGGTTTGTGAAATTAAAAATATAAAAATACAAATTGGCAACATTTTAGATGTGCCCAACAGAATGCCCAAAAACGGCCTTCAGACTTCGGGCGGGATGTGTCCCGATTGGGTGCTTCTCGTATTAGAATGTAGTTTATTTAAAATATAAATTGTGTCTCTCTCTCTCTATCTATCTACGGTAAAATGTTAACGCTAATTCCTCTCTCGCATTACCCCGTTTGTCTAAAATCTAAATTGTTTCGACATAAAATAAAAGTCAGTAAATAGTAAACAGAAGTGTATAATTTATCCCCGATCTCTTTGCATTGTTTCGAAATCATAATAATGGCGGCCACGTCTACCCGCGTCTTTATAAATCACAGTGAAAACGAGTGTAAACCGAAAGAGCAAAGATAAAAAGAAATTAAATAAAGAAAGAAATAATAAATTGTAAAATGGGGGGAATGGGAATCACTACAACATAACCATTACAACACTCGTATCACCTCGGTCCTGTTATACACGAAGTGGACCAAAAACTTAGAAAATCTGCAATGTCAAACCTTCCTTTAAACATTAAGAATAAATAAATTAAATAAAGAATACAATTACCACTTTGCCCCATGAATATTATTAAATTAAGAACAAACAAAAATCGTTTATTCTTCTATATCAGTAAGGCGGTATTACAATATGAAGTTACATATAAGATTCTTCATAAAAGAATGATGTTAAGTGGAATAAATTCATAGATTTATGAAAGAATAAAACAAACGAGTAAACATCAGTTAATAAGCATAAATATTATATAAAAACTGCATTGAAATTTGTAGGAAAACGTTAGGAAATTGGAATAATGTTGAGAATCTTACAAATTTGGTATACAATTAAATGCAAACTTTAAAATGAAATAATATCAGTTTTTAAGTAAGAAAGATTACGCATCCGTATGAAAATATATACGCAGCGTATCTACAGTAATATGAAATACTGTAAATACATATATATATTTATAAGTACATTAAATACATACAGATATGCGCTGAAATTATAACATATCGCTGAATTGATTCCGCGATAGGCGAAGATTATGTAACATTGATATTAGTGAAGAATCACCCTTTCATACGTGAACTACTGTATACTTAAAACTTTGAAAAATTTCTCGCAAAAATCATCTCTAAATTACTATTTCATAGGGGCGAGGATACCATACACGTTAACTTTTGCATATGATGTCACGCGGTTTCAGAATTCAGGAATGTTTGTGCTTGATGCGATGCTGAAATTATTAAGATGACTTTTTAAACGAGATTTTAAGGGAAAGATGCCTGTTTAATTACAGTAGGATTTAGCGATTTAGGAAATATATATATATATATATATAAGAATAATATTACCTTACACGTTACTAACTTCCATAGAATGCCGGTAATCTCTATGGGTGACGTAAACGTCTCGGTGCTCTTCAAACAGTATAATGAGGTACAAAAGTCGATAGTTGAACTGAATCACCAACACGTGGTGTCAAATCAGAAAAACGCGATTTCGATAGAACAGTTCCGATCTGAGTTAGATGCGTTGAAAGAGACGCTCATCCCAAAGCCCAGTTACTCGGAAGTAGTTCAGCAAGCCAGATCTCCAAGAAGCGCGTCGGGCAGCGAGGGAAACGAAATCCCCGCATCCAACTCCCCCCTTGAAGGTGGGGTGGAAACGCAGCATGCAAAGGTAGCGGTCAAACCCCCTCCCGTTCAGGAAAGGACCTCTGCTCCCGATCTCACAATGAGGAACAGGGACGGTCCAATGCCGAGAGTCGAGGCATCATTGCCCTCTTCCCTGCCTCCCACTGCAGAGGAGAGGTGTTCGATTACGCCTCGCTCGGTGCGCAGTTCCCCCCTCTCCCACCGAAGAAGGAGAGGCACGCGCGGCCGTCAGGGTATAAACACCGCTAACAGACCCTCACCAAGCCACAGAGTACCCTCCTATCCCCCAATGGTTGTGCCACCCATCCCCCAGGCAGGCGAACCCTGCCTCAGGGAGATCGAGGGAGCAGGACGGGTGGGTAACTGTTAATAGGCGCCCGTCCCAAAGGTCTTCTCAACCGGTCTCTGCGGCGAGGACACCGATGGAGAACCTCACCCTATTTGTGTCGCGAATTCAGCTCTCGAACGAGGCAAGCGATATTCGACACATGATAGAAGAAATCATTGGTGAACACAGTATAGTGATAGTTAATAAACTAAAAGAGATCTCCGTATTATAACTCTTTTAAAGTAATAATTAAAGGTGTAAATGCGCATTTCAACCTGTATAATATGAGTCAATGGCCAGACGGTATTATTGTTAAGGAGTTTATTCACTTTTCCAGGAGATTTGATAAAAGGCAAAATAATAATAATAATAATAATAATAATAGGCGCCCTAACGGTAATGCCTGAAAGTTGTACTGTGTATAATAATAATAATAATCTTACTAATAATAAATTCTCTATCAGTCATGGCGGATAACTTGTTGAAAATAGTCTCATATAATGTAAGGTCAGTGAGGAATTTAACTGTAGATGTTCATAAAATCTGCGACAGTGCAGATTTGATACTCCTGCAGGAGCACTGGCTACCTAAGCAAGAGCTAAAATTCCTCTCTACCATCCATGATAACTTTATGTACCATGCGTCATCAGCAATAGACTTGTCAGATGAATTAATGTACGGTAGGCCTTTTGGTGGTGTTGCTTTCTTATTAAGGAAAAATTTGTCAAAACATATACGATTTTTAAGAAGCGATAATGTAAGGTTGTTAGGCATTGAATTACAAGTGAACAATGATTGCATATTAATTGTAAACTGCTATTTACCATAAAACAACGGCAGTAATCTAGATGAATACGTTGATTTGGTATACAAAAAAGGGGTAGCCAGTGGTAATTTTACATACGTTAGCGATATGAGTGGTACCACCAGGTGGATTGATCATTGTCTCACTAGTAATAATCTAAAGGATCGAATTGTTAGAGTTCATATTTTGCATAATTTCCTTCTTTCTGATCATAGACCATTAGAAATATTAATTAACGTTACCAATTTATGCGCAACACGACTTAACAAGAACTCAATAGGTAAGAATAATCGCGTCGATTGGTCCAATGTTAATATGCAGCAGAGAATAGAATACAAAGACAGAACAAGTCACCTCTTTAATAATTTAGAAATTTTGCACCTTGCCTGTAATAATCCTTGCTCAAATGATTCTCACTGTAAACTCATAGATAGTTATTATAGTAAGATAATATCCCTGTTAAGAGAAGCAGGCAGTCCCCTGATTAAATCTTACACCTATCATACTAAGGTCATTCCTGCATGGAATGATTTTATTGCCCCCCTGAAGAGGGAATCGAAAGACGCCTATGATTTGTGGTGCTTTCATGGTAGACCCAGATTAGGACCAGTATACATGAATATGTGTAGAAGTCGGGGTCAGTATAAGGCGGCCATAAGGCGATGTAAACAGGAAGAAGAGTCTATTCGAGCATCAAAAGCCTGTGAAGCTCGCATAAATAACGATAATAACAAATTTTGGAAATTTGTTAAGAATCAAACAGGTGTCAAAAATGTCCTCCCTCCGACAATCGATGGGGTGTCGGGGGAGGATGAAATTGTAAAGTTGTGGAAAAACCACTACTCTAACCTTCTTAACAGTGTGAGTAGGGATAATCTTAAGATAGATTGCAGCGAAACGATTGTGGGAGGGACAAAGGAAAATATTTTGATATCATTTTCTGAAGTAAAGAGGTTAATTAAAGAGTTAAAGACTGGTTCTGCGTCAGGGGTAGATGACTTATCGAATGAGCACTTAAAATATGCAAATGACGTAGTATGTCTGCATATTCATTGCTCCTATCAGCCATGTTTGCTCATAGCTATATCCCTGCAGAGTTCATGAGGGTATATATCTTGCCCCTGGTGAAAAATAAGTACGGAGACATTCTGTCCAGCAATAATTACAGGCCTATTGCTGTCGCTTCCTGCTTCTCGAAACTACTAGAAAAACTCTTGTTACTCCGATTAAATGATTTCCTATGGACATCTCCTAATCAGTTTGGCTTTAAAAGGTCCCACTCAACTGACCTGTGTATCTATGTACTTAAAGAAACAATATCTAAATACATTGACAGTAATTCAACCATTTATAGCTGTTTCCTTGATATAAGTAAGGCATATGATAGGGTGAACCACAATATTTTATTTGAAAAACTAGAAGACAGGAAGGTTCCCACGTACATATTATATTTATTGAAATTTTGGTATTCCCACCAATCCTTCACTATTAGGTGGGGCAATGTACTATCCGAGTCTTTTGGCTCCTCTTGCGGGGTGAGACAAGGCTCCTTGCTCTCCCCTATGCTGTTTAATGTGTATATTGACGGATTAATTGCTTCACTTAATGAGGCAACAGTGGGCTGTTGTATAGATAACACAAGGATAAATAACTTAGTTTATGCCGATGATATGGTGTTAATAAGTTCCTCTGTTAAACGTCTGGATCGGCTACTAAATGTCTGCGAAGTGTATTCGCAGAAACATGATATTCTTTTTAATGTTACAAAATCTAAGGTTATGCAATTTCATCCAAAAAGCTGTAATCAGCCAGCTGATATAAGGTTTAAAATGAATGGTGAAGTAATTGAGGAAGTACAAGAGTTTAAGTATTTGGGTCAAACTATTACCAGCTCCTTCAGTGATGACTCGGATATAAGAAAACAATCTCGAAGCCTGTGTGCTAAAGCGAATATGACCATAAGGAACTTTCGTTTCTGTACAAGTGAAGCTAAAGGCACACTCTTTCGTACCTTCTGCAGTAATATATACGATCAGCAACTCTGGGTGAATTATAAAAAAGGTTCTGGCAGCCTAAATTTGCTGTACAACAGGTCTTTTAGACTCTTACATAAATTACCCCCGAGATGCTCAGCTTCGCAAATGTTTGCTACCCGCAATGTCCCAAGCTTCCCGGAGGTAACAAGACGAGCTCAATACAGTCTAATGCAAAGAATTAAAAAATCAACCAACCCGATCATCCAAGCTACCCATGAGTCCTGCCATTTATCCTCTAAGGCCTAAGCTATGAACTTCTTGGTACGAAAACGTCTGCCTGTAGCTCCACTTAACTTCGACAGTGCAGTATTATTTCTAATCAATTGTATATATTTCTATCCTTAGTATATGAACTGTCATTGTATTAATAATATTTGTCATATGGACTATAGTCTGCCAATAAACCTTTTCTTTCATATATATATATATATATATATATATATATATATATATATATATATATATATATATATATATATATATATATATATATATATATACCGGGTGTCCCATAAGTCCGGTCTCATAGGAAAATTTATTTTAAATTAAATTTACAAAAGTAATATATTAGAACTAAAACAAATGCAGTGGCTAATATGGAAGTGAGTTACACTCCTGAGGAAAAGGCCTCGGCCTTTTCCTCAGGACTGTAACTCACTCTTTTCTAGGTGCAACAAAATAAAGGTCCCAAAACAAGACATCAGTTTGAACATTTGTTTTAGTTGTAATGTATTACTTTTGCAAATTTAATTTAAAATAAATTTTTCTATGAGACCGGACTTATGGGACACCCTATATATACACACCACACACACATATATATATATATATATATATATATATATATAGTATAAGTATTCCTGAATCGCCAAATTTCTCCCCCATTTTCGTTGGTAAACATTGAAGTTATATTAGCTCGTATTATTTTTTCACATTTTTAATCACTTGCGTTTCCCTTAAGGTAGTGAGGATTTTTTTTTTAAATTTTAGAGAATGTGGGTTTTTTATCATATATTACCGTAGATTTACCGTATTATTTTTTCACATTTCATTCGCGTTACGAGTTTAATTAAATGACTCGAAATCAAATTACTGAAACACCCTGTATATACAAATTAAATAAATAGCGCAATCTGGCAACTATTCTTATGGAATGCATTTAACTCGGATATATATATATATATATATATATATTGTCTTCTAAACAAGCCAACTTACTGATGAAGCCTTCTAAGCCAGATTACACGGGTAAGTTGATATTTTGCAACTCATCGTGAAATCCATTAATGAGTTGCCCTGTGAGCATGGAAGAACGCAGAAGATTAGCCTTCAAGAAATTTAATTAGTTCACTTATGAAAGGGACTTTCGTTAGTGTGTTTAAATTCGAGAGATTCCGTGTTCGAGTGAGTAGTGAAGTTCAGTTTTTGTGATCCCGTCCGTAGTTCTAGGAGCGCTCCATTTTTCAATATTAAACATACACTCATAAAACATATACCATTGCGAAAAATGCTCTGTATGAATTGGTCCACAATTAACCCACCCCTTATATCTCCAGTCTAACTATAGAGTAGATCAAGTCTAGCCTAGAGGGGTCAGCCTAGAGATTCCGGAAATGGTCCAGAGCGGGCAGATAAATTGAGGTCCACAGTAGGATTCCTCACAAGATTAGGTTAGGGCAATCTACCTTCACCTTTGTTAAGCTATGAGTTGATGCTGGGTCTTAGGCCACAATGTAGGCCTAACCTGTCTGACCCAGCTTAATTTAATGTGATTAACTTTTTGGTGTAAAAACTCAATTAGTCACTTACTTTTAGTTATTACAGTCTCTCCCTTCTCCGGTTGTCTCATTCGAGAGCGTACTTTGCTGGTACGTCCTCTCGCCCCGTTCTTCGTTTTCGTTCTCCCTTTGTTCTCCTCTTTGTTCTCCTCTTCGCGGGGCTTCTTGTACCAGCGTTGTCTTTGTTTTCCTCGGTTGGTTTAGCGGTAATGTATCTCCATTACCGAGCACGCTCCTCCCACACAGTATATAAATACTAGTGTGGAGAATAACTCTGGTGAGCAACCAATTGGTTTCTTCCACCCAGTTATTGACATAAAAGGAATTTAATAATTGTTAGATTAACTACCTACCTACTCAGTGAACCATTTTCGTTACCTCCCAACTACCCACTCATCAGTTTTCCATATACTGGGGGCCCCGGGAGATAAAAATTTTGGTGTCATTGTCACCAATTTTTGTCTGAGTGTAGACTAGCTAACTATTTAACTGTAAATGCCTGTTAATCTGATTAACAGTGCCTATCCTCACCTTCTCATGGAGAAGGTGTAGCATTTAATTAGAAGAGAAAATATACATCCATAGGATGAAACTGTCTATGGTCTTTACCATAAGAAAAGAAAAAATGAAAGTTAGAAGATAAAATTACAATTCCCCAGCATCTATTTTTTGTTGTAAAAATAGTCGCGCCTTTAATGCTGTTTGTCGCTGAGGTCTTGTGTCTGTCAATGTTGTAGTAGGATGCGTTACCACTCCTACTGTCAAAGGAATAGTTACTGGAAGTTCAGTGTCTCCAGTTGTTACTGTCAGTGGAGAAGGTTCTCCAAAGTCCATTGTTTTGGGTCCAGACTCTAAAGGGTACAAAAGAGAAATGTCTCTTGTTGTGTCACCCGTTGAAGTCCTTAATTTGACCACTCTTGTTACCCCGTCTGCCCCTGGTCTGAGTTCTGAAACTCTAGCCAGAGGCCAGTATTGTCTTGGAGTACTGTCATGTATGAGAACAAGGTCCCCTACCTTTATTGTGTCAGACCAATCCTTCTTAGTCATTTGTTTATGTCTCTCCCTTAGACCCATCAAGTACTCAGTTTTCCACTGTTTAATGAAATGAGCTTTAACTCTAGTTAAATGTTGTAACTTAGTCTGGAGCTCATCATGTCGTTGAGTCCAGTTTGGGTCTTCTGAAGAGTCTATATTGTAGTCCGGCAGGAGACTAACTTGTTCTCCCCGAATCAAATGATTTGGAGTTAATGGTTCTGGGTCATTAATGTTGTCACTCACATAAGTGAGTGGTCTATTGTTAATGATGTTCTCAATCTCAGCCAGGAGAGTGAGTAACCCAAATAGTTTTCCCTATGGCCAAGGTAGGCCATAAGACACTTGTAATAGTTTTCCCTATGGCCAAGGTAGGCCATAAGAAAATGTTTAGCCCATGGCCAAGGTAGGCCATAAGACATTTAATGTTTGGCCCATGGCCAAGGTAGGCCAAAAGACCAAGGCTCATTGTTTTGGCCCATGGCTGAGGTAGGCCATAAGACCCTTGTAATTGTTTTCCCTATGGCCAAGGTAGGCCATAAGAAAATGTTTAGCCCATGGCCAAGGTAGGCCATAAGACATTTAATGTTTGGCCCATGGCCAAGGTAGGCCAAAAGACCAAGGCTCATTGTTTTGGCCCATGGCTGAGGTAGGCCATAAGACCTTTATTGTTTGGCCCATGGCCAAGGTAGGCCATAAGACCAAGGCTCAGTTGTTTGGGCTATGGCCAAAGTAGGCCACAAGACCAAGGTTCAGTGTTTGGGCTATGGCCAAAGTAGGCCATAAGACCCTTTTGAGTAACCCATGCAATCATTGCTTATGTTCAGATAGGTTGTGTGTATTTGTGGCACATGTAAAGAGTACAGTGTATATATACATATATATACACAGATTGCAAGGAATGCATGTGCCTGTTGAAAAAATCTGTTGAGTGATTCTTCCTTAAAAGAAGAATTGGATGCTTGGAGTTGTATGCATTTTAAATGCTTGTTCACTAATGTTGTTTAACTGGGGATCGTAATGAAATATTGGGGACAAGAAGAAATTACCAGAGAAGAGAGACACAGACAAAACAGTCAAGTTTTAAATTTGGTTTAATCCCCACCAAGTACTTATGTGTCACTCAGGTCTAAGCTTATGAGAGAATGAGACTCCTTAAATGTAAATGTTTCCTAGTTAGGCCCTAGGTTGTAGACCTAATTAGGCTTGCTCAGGTTAGGCTTAGGCTAGACCATTTAGCCTAATTCTGCAATTTTTGTTAAGTAAGGTTAAGGTTTGTAAATTCCCCACACACGGACCACCAATGCGAAAAATGCTCTGTATGAATTGGTCCACAATTAACCCACCCCTTATATCTCCAGTCTAACTATAGAGTAGATCAAGTCTAGCCTAGAGGGGTCAGCCTAGAGATTCCGGAAATGGTCAAGAGCGGGCAGATAAATTGAGGTCCACAGTAGGATTCCTCACAAGATTAGGTTAGGGCAATCTACCTTCACCTTTGTTAAGCTATGAGTTGATGCTGGGTCTTAGGTCACAATGTAGGCCTAACTTGTTTGACCCAGCTTAATTTAATGTTCTTAACTGTTTGGTGTTAAAACTCATATTAGTCACTTACTTTTAGTTATTACAGTCTCTCCCTTCTCCGGTTGTCTCATTCGAGAGCGTACTTTGCTGGTACGTCCTCTCGCCCCGTTCTTCGTTTTCGTTCTCCCTTTGTTCTCCTCTTTGTTCTCCTCTTCGCGGGGCTTCTTGTACCAGCGTTGTCTTTGTTTTCCTCGGTTGGTTTAGCGGTAATGTATCTCCATTACCGAGCACGCTCCTCCCACACAGTATATAAATACTAGTGTGGAGAATAACTCTGGTGAGCAACCAATTGGTTTCTTCCACCCAGTTATTGACATAAAAGGAATTTAATAATTGTTAGATTAACTACCTACCTACTCAGTGAACCATTTTCGTTACCTCCCAACTACCCACTCATCAGTTTTCCATACCATTTGAAAGCTCACATTTTTCTGAGTCTAAAAATGTAGTAATCCAAAAGTATCAATAGCAAATAAAAAGGATCATATGTGGAATTCGGACCCCTACCAAGGTTGGGGTCCGAATTCTACATTAGCGGAAGGTTGGGGTCTGTATTCTCCATTTGGCTTGTTTAAGCTACTCTTTAACTATTTGAGTTTCTAGTACACACACAAACTATTGAAAGCTATTGGAATCGCCAAAAAAGTTTTATTAAATCAATGCATGGATGTAGGAGATCACACTTAAATTCATACTTAGACGAATTTATGTGGCATGAAAGACACATAAACAATACGTTTTTCCAATTTTGTGATACCATTTTTTCACAATATCCTTTTAATTAAACTTTCACTTAATAAGATTGGATCAAATGTAGAATTCGGACCCCAGCCTTCTTTAGTTAGCTTTATAAGACTAACTAACGAAAATATCATGACCTAACCTAACCAATCGTCAAGGGCGTACAGTTAACCTAACGATTGGTTAGGTTAGGTTGTGATATTTTCGTTAGTTAGCCTTATAAAGCTAACTAAAGAAGGCTGGGGTCCGAATTCTACATTTGATCCATAAGATTTTACAATTGTGTGATTTTAATGGTTTTTATTTGTGATAATAATAATAAAATTTTCTATGAACCTTTAAATTGTTTATTGATGTCCTTATACGATTCGTTTGGGGTCTGGCTTCTATAATCTATACATTAGGGGAAAGTTGGGGTCTGGATTCTACATTAGGGGAAAGTTGGGGTCTGGATTCTACATTAGGGGAAAGTTGGGGTCTGTATTCTCCATTAGGGTTACCTGGGGTCCGAATTCTACATATGATCCAATAAAAAGTAACTAGATTTAATTAATTGTTTGACGCGTGACGTCATTAACTACATTATAAAGGTTGGCTAAGTTATAAATCTTCAGTCTGTGTTGTAAGATGGTATTTTTGGTAATTGTTACGCTAACGTAACCTAATATGAATATGTTATTACATTATAATTTATATAATTTAGGTCTCGGGGGTACGGGGGCGGAGCACCCGTAAAGATCACACATCACAAATTGACCGGTATAGGGTAAATTATTTTAAAAGTCGAAGATGACGTATTTTAGAAATTTAATCTTTCTTTGTTCAGATTTTAAAGAGATTAGTTTTTTTTGCTTCAGCAAAAGTAAATCATATGAATTGTTGAATATAACCTTTGAATATTTAGGAGAAAGTGTAGTTTGCGTACCCCTGTGGTGCCTCGTGTAGTTTACATTTCCCTACAATTCAACGGTGTCCAATAGAAATTCTATGCTAACCACACTTATGGTTTTCTATTTTTCGTATTCGCCACATCATAAAAAAGGATTAAAAAACATATTACAAACGACATTTCAAATTATTTATTATTAATACTAGTACAGTTCCCGTCGCTTCGCTGACGGTTAGACAGGCTAAACTACAGAAAAGAACGCAGCCGTGAAAATTTTGAGCTTCACATTGTGTCTACATTTCTGAATCTGGTATCTCCCAAAACCTTCTCAGCCCCATTCATGCAACTTGGGGCTAAACCCCTCCCCCATTACCCCCACCCCTTCCGATTACCCCACCGATCCCCCATTACCCCCACCCCCACCATTCCCCCATTACTGCCCGGGATATATTTCACAAACAGACAAACAGACAGGCTAAACTACAGAAAAGAACACAGTCATGAAAATCTTGAGCTTCACATTGCCGCCCGTAATACAATTTCTTTTTTTTCTCACAATTTTTTCTCACAATTTCTGAAAGTGTGACGGACGGACGGACGGACAGCTCTCTTATTATAGTATAGATTAAAGATAAATATTACAAAAAAATATTGATAATATCGCCACAACGCAATAGCCTATTCGCCACATATGGCGAGTGGCGAACGTATTGGATACAGCTGCGCCCCACATTATCCTCGTGTAGTTTGCGTTACCCAACTTTGTCTGCTTATACTTAATCAAATAAAACGTTAAAACTAACGAAAATATTAACACAACCTAACCAATCCTCACTTCATATATATATATATATATATATATATATATATATATATATATATTGACGATTGGTTAGGTTAAGTCGTATTATTTTCGTTAGTTTTAACGTTTTATTTGATGGATTCATTAAAAATGTCTCCTAAAGATCCAAGTGTAATTTGCGAGAGAGAGAGAGAGAGAGAGAGAGAGAGTTCCACAAACACTTCGGCTTTGATATATTCTTAGTTAATATATTTCAAAAACAGTACACTGAATGACAATTCAAGTCAGCATAAATACAGGTAGGACCTACATTCTTTTTACACCATTAACGTAAAAAGAAATAAAGTTCCGCGAACTGCGTATTAATTTTTGTGATAGTATTTTTAGCTAAAATTTAATTTCGATCACAGCGCCACCTCGCGTCACAGTTTTACTAAGTTTTCCTTCTATTTAACTTTAATTATGTTATCAATGTTATCAATTTTACATTTAACCAAATGAAAAATTTCTATTTCGAGCATTCCCACTTTCGGAAAACAAATTAGAATGGGAATAGTGACCCTTGAAAAGTAATGGTGATTGTGACGTAATTTAAATGGTATCATTTGAATGAAGGAAAGTCCTCGTAAAAGATAAGCGATACACAGAGTCTGCACACTGTTTGATTCAAGGTCATGACGTCCACATTTAGGAGATTCATGGTGGCATGAAATGAACTTAATTTCTTTAACTACTTTATCCTCCACTCTCTCTCTCTCTCTCTCTCTCTCTACAATATCTAATATATATATATTATATATATATATATATATATATATACAGGGTGTCCCCAAAAAAACTATATATATACAGGGTGTCCCCAAAAAAACTATATACTCTTTATAGCATCATATATTTTATAATTTAAAAAAAAACCAAAATATTGCTATAGCAATTGCCAATGAAAGGTAAATTAGTAATCTAAGTGATCAAAGTGTTATAGCGAGTTGTTTGCATATAAAATTTAATTAACTACGCCAAGTGCTCAAAATGTTCTCCAGCTACATGAATGCACTTTTGAATGCGTCGACTAAGCCTGGCCTTGTTTTATGAAAGGCCTTGTAATGGCGAAGCCTATGGACCGAACGTAGTGTAGTCACTCACTAGCTTGCTTCGGACTTAGCCTAGGCACTCATTCCACGATACAAACTCTACAGCATTCAACTTTATTCAGTTCAGCAAAAGAACCCATGTTGCGTAAACGTTTGACACTGCAGCAACGAAAAAGTGTTCTGAAATGGTATTGGAAATTTGAGAATGTGTCCGAAGTCCAGCGGCAATGGATCCGGGAATTTGGTACAAAGCCACCGACACGTCTCGCCATTTCAAGCATCCGTGACAAGTTTGAGGCAGAGGGGTCTGCTCAAGATATGCACAAGCGAAGATCTGGACGACGCAAATCAAGTGCGAGTGATGAAAACACCGTTTTAGTGTTGCAAAAATTTAATCGATCATCACAGAAATCAGTTAGGCAATGCGCCCGTGAGACCGGAATCAGCAAATCAGGTGTTCACCGGATTTTAAAGTCGGCAAAATGGAAAAGCTACATTCCAAGTCTGTTACACGCCATGACTGAAGATGACCCTGATCGCAGACTCGAATTTTGTGAATGGTTTCAGTCAATGGAAGCCGAAGACGTACAGTTTGCCAACAAAATCGTGTGGTCTGATGAAGCTACCTTCAAGCTGAATGGCACAGTAAATCGACACAACTGCAGGTACTGGTCACTTGATAATCCACACGTTTATGTGGATAAACATGTTAATTTACCAGGATTAACAGCATGGTGTGGTTTATCATCCAGGGGTTTGGTTGGACCATTTTTCTTTAATGGGACAGTTACCGGTGCCGCATATCTCGACATGCTGAGGACAGAAATTATACCTGCAGTTCGGAAGTTGTTTGGAAACGACGACTTTTACTTTCAAGAAGATGGAGCCCCCCCCCTCATTATCATTGTGATGTCAGAAGGTACCTCGATGAAACGTTGCCTAACCGTTGGATAGGACGAAGAGGAAGCGTTGAGTATCCTCCACGTTCACCGGACTTGACTCCACTTGATTTTTACTTGTGGGGCTACCTGAAGGATGCAGTTTATGGTACAAGACCTGCAACACTCGAACACCTTAAGGATGCAATGAGGGAAAAGTGCGGGACCATCACAGCATCCACATTAGTCCATGTCTGCGAATCAGTTAGTCGACGCATTCAAAAGTGCATTCATGCCGCCGGAGAACATTTTGAGCACTTGGCGTAGTTAATTAAATTTTATATGCAAACAACTCGCTATAACATTTTGATCACTTAGATTACTAATTTACCTTTCATTGGCAATTGCTATAACAATATATTGTTTGGGTTTTTTTAAATTATAAAATATATGATGCTATAAAGAGTATATAGTTTTTCTGGGCACCCTATATATATATATATATATATATATATATATTTACTTTTGTTACTTTTGTTGAGTTTGAACGACGGTTCAGGATCGACCTGCGGTCGACCCCTCTGCAGCATCCCGCCTCATTTGCGGGACTTGGTGAAGGAGGGAATTGCTCTCTGATCGCCTCCTGCCCTCGTAGCCAGCCACGCATGGCTGGTCAGGGACTTTGCACAAGAATCTGTCCAGCTGGTTCTTGAAGTTATTCAGGTTGGTGTGCTGGAGATTCCTCACTTCTTTTGGAAGGACATTGAAAAGCTTTGGGCCCCGTATTCTGAGGGTATTTTCCATCCTCGTTTTCATGGCTCCTTGTCCCACCGCAGCTGGGACCGTACAAAATCTGCCTCTTCTCTCATTCCAGTTTGTTTCTATTTCATTTCTGAGGTTAGGGACAGAGCCCTCCAGTATGTTCCATATGTATATTATTGTGTACCGCTCTCGCCTTCTTTCAAGAGAGTAGAGTTCCAGGGATTGTAGTCGAGACCAGTAGTCTTCACCTTCCGTTTCCTCTATCTTAGACGTAAAAGTCATTTGTATAGCTTCAATGCTCGCAATGTCTCTTTTTCTGTGTGGGCTTGTGAGTACTGAGCAATACTCAATTATTGGTAGGACTAGACTCTTCCATAATTTGAGCATGATGTTTGCTTTTCTGCTGCGGAAGCTCCTCCAGATGATTCCCATTATTTTTCTAGCCGTTGTGATTTTGATTTTATAGTGCTCTCTGAATTCTGCATCCGACGACATTATTACTCCAAGATCCCTGACTTGTGGATTTGGTGTTATCTGTTTGGCTTGCGGAGTTTTGTACCCTTTTTTCTGTAGCTCTTTATTATTACCATATCTTAGAAGTTGGAATTTTTCTTCGTTGAACTTCATATTGTTGTCTTCTGCCCACTGGAATAATGTTTCAATGTCGTTTTGTAGTTTTCTTATGTCATCTTCGTTCAATATTTCCTTACATATCTTCGTGTCATCTGCGAAGCATGATACAATACTGTCCTTAATATCTGCATCAATATCTGCAATCATTATTATGAACAGCAAGGGAGCTAATACTGTCCCTTGTGGGACAGAGCTCACGACTTCCGAGACTTCCGATTTAACTCCGTTTACCACCACTCTTTGCGTTCTTTGCGTCACGAAATTAAATATCCACCTTCCTAGCTTTCCAGTAATTCCTGTATCCTTAAGTTTGTGTGCTATGATTCCATGGTCACATTTATCGAAGGCTTTAGCAAAATCAGTATATATTACATCAATGTTTTGTTATCGACACAATGTTCCTAATATTTTCTCCTGGTGGTCTAGTAGCTGTGACAGGCATGATCTACCCGCCCTGAAGCCATGTTGATTTGGGTTGTATAAGTCTTTTTCTTGTAGGTAGTAGGTAATTTTGGCTCTAATTATGCGTTCAAAACACTTTATAAGGTGTGAGGTGAGAGCCACTGGCCGATAATTTTTGGGCATTGCTCTGTTACCACCTTTAAATAGGGGGGCAATATTAGCGTTCTTTAAGGGGAGTGGAATTTGTCCTGTGTCGAGTGATTTCCTCCATAGTAAGTATAGCGGTTTTGCAATACTCTCTTTGCATTTCTTCAGAAATGTGGCACTCCATGTGTCTGGCCCTGGCGCTGAATTGTCTCGCATCTGTGATAAGGCCGTAATTACATCTCCTTCCGTGAACTCGAAGTCCATTAATAGGTTTGTGCCGGGATTTGTTCTTGGTTGATCTGTTTCAATGTCGAAAAACTCGTCTGGGTTTTCCACTTCCATCTCGGACTTAGGGGTGCTAAACACAGATTTAAATTGTTCCCTAAGCAGTTTACTTATTTCTTTCGGGTCATTTGTGTATTCGGCCTCCCCGTCTATCAACGGTCCAATACTCTCTTTACACTGCATTTTCCTTTTCGCAAAAGTGTAGAAGTATTTTGGGTTATTTTTTTATATGTATATTATTATATATATATATATATATATATATATATATATATATATATATATATGTGTGTGTGTGTGTGTGTGTGTATATATATGTATATATATGTGTGTCCCTTTGCTTTGTCCGGAGCTATAGGGCGCGTCCCTCTGTGGCGAATGTGGGAATACACCTTTCTTCGGTGTAAGGGCTTTTTCTGCCCTCGTGGACCATTGGGCCCGTTTGGGGACCCGGCTGATCTCCTGCTTCTTTTTCTTTCTTTCTCATTTAACCATTCTTTCTGGCTTCTCCCTGTTTTTTTGGCGTTGTTCTTTGGACCTTGATTTTGACCCTTTCCTTGGCCCTTGGGTGTGGGAGGTGGTTGCCCTGCACCCTTGTCGCTTTCCAACCAAACCCAAACCCTGTCCCTGCCACTTTTCACCGCGCGTTGGATGAGAGTGGCCGCCTTTCAGGCACAGGGACTGGGTGCGGGTGTATCTCCCCTGCGTGACATCTATCGGCGGTGGGACCAAGTGTGCCCACACTTCGCCTTTCCCTTGTTGGAGTCGGTGGTGGCTGGATGCGCGCGGGGGATGAAGTTCTTTTTTGTTTTGCTATGGACACTTCTCCCCCCCGGCTTACGACTACTGTTTCTCATTCCCGGACTACTCCTTCTCTCAACACTCGGGTGGTGGGCAACCAGGCCCTCGAGTCCTTTACCACTGGAAGACCGCAACCTAATGGGGTTGACCCCCCTGTGGAAGCGGAACGCTTGCACTCTCCTTTTCCGTTGCCGACCCCAGTCCGTCCCTCGACTACGCCCTTGGACCTACACTCTCTGGAGCAGGGGTCTCGCCAGCTCACTTCAGCCACCTTCGGGCAAGTCAAGTTCCACCGAGGACTTGCCCCCACAACCCGGCTTCTTGCTCTCCCCATATGCCCCCCTCACCCGCCGTCAGCCCACCTCCCCGCGGAGAGAGCCTCGCGGCGGACGGGGGAGCCGGCATTCACGGCCGTCCTACCGACCGTTGAATATCCCAGTACATTTCGACTCTACAGCCTCCCTCTCCCTTCCAAGTATCCACAAATTCCTGGTGATTCGGCCTACATCTGGGTCCCTCCCGAACAACTCTGAACGGACGTTCCAGGCGATCCGAACCCACAGCAACTCCAGCCGCTATCACGTACGCCCACAGAGGGATGGCTCCCTCCTCGTAAAATCACGCTCAGCCGCAGAGACGAAAGCCCTACTCTCCATCACTGAGGTCCTTGGATGCTCGGTGTCCGTTTCCCCACACCCTCGCCTGAACCAGAGTCAGGGCACTATTTACGCCACCCTCCTACTGTCGGTCGCAGTGAACGAGCTCCTGGAGGACCTCGCACCCCAAGGAGTTACTAAGATCTATCGTTTCACAACCCGACAGGGAGGCACCCCCTCCCCCACCCCACGTCTGCTCCTTACTTTTAACACACTAATCCCCCCTGGCCGTATTGTATGGGGTATGGGAGACCGCGCCTCATGCGAGTTTTCTATCCGCCCATACGTCCCAGACCCGACCCGTTGCTTCAAATGCAATAAATTCGGACACGTCAGCTCCGCTTGTCGACAGCCGCATCCATTATGTGTTCACTGTGGACGACTCGCTCACCCTGACAGGTGCCCCAACACACCCAAATGCTCTAACTGTGAAGGCGCACACCCCTCTTCATCCCGAGAATGCCTTTTCTTCAGGTTCGAGAAGGAGGTCCGGGGCCTACAGGTGACGGACTTCCTTGCCCCCGTGAGGCACGGACAGGGTGCGGAGTCGGGAGGTGAGGCCGGGGGTGTCCTATGCCGCTGCTCTCGGCTCTATCATCTCGGCATGCCGCCCTGGCCTGCCGCCGAAACCCCCCCCAGCCACTGCTTCCTGTTCCCCACACAGCAAATCCTCGCCGGACCCGACGGTCCCCTGTCCTCCCACCGTTCCTCTTCCTGCACCTCACCTGCCACGAATCCCCCAGGAGTCTGGGACCAGGGCTCCCAGTTCCCAGCCACCTCAAACCCTGCCTTCCCAGTACTCCCTGTACACGCCCGAACCTGCCGCCCGGAGCAAGCCGTCGAGGCGGAGACGCCGGAGCGTGTCACCAGACCCTCCGGCCTCCCAACGTCTCTCTCCCTCTTCCCCTAAGACCAAGAAGACGGCTCGGACCCTTACACCGCCCACCACGCCCACTATGTCCATCTCTCCCCATCGCAGAAGTCCCACCGTTCTACCCCCACAGACTCTGACAATAGTGGCCGAAATCCACGACCCGCCCTGTACGACGAGACCCAGCCCAGTGGATCCAGTGGTTGCGGCTCTGGCGCAGCTGCACGGTGTGACCGAGGGAAGCTCGGCCGCGCCCACCCCCATGAGTCTCATGGATCTGCCCTTGCCTCCTGGTGCCATTTTCTCCACCCCTCCACGAGACCACTCTGGTTCACCTCCTTCCACCCCCATCGTACCTACCCCCCCAACATCCCCGGCCCCCCCTTATCAGCTACCCTGAGTACGCCCTCCCTCCCACCCGCCCGGTCTTTTTGGTACCCCCTGTCACCACCTAGGATCCGCCGTGAGACCCCGGACAGGCGGGGTAGCGCCCCTTTTGGGTTAACGTGCCCCCCCCCTGGCCCGACCATAGAAGCCCGACAAGGCACTTCTGACCCGCTCAGCCCACGATGTTCCTCTGCCTGCCGTGATCCACGCCTCCGGTCTCGCTCGGCCGACTCGACCCCGCAACCTCCGCAGGGTTCGACAGGCCGACCGATTCCTTCCCTGGTGAACGGTAGATAGCCAGCCATGCTCCCGACCCAGCCTTCAGTTTCGCGAACTCCAGATCTCCCTTCACACTCCAACCTCCTAGCGCCTACACCTTTACCCATCCCCCTTCATCAACTAATGGATCCCCGGAAAACCACAATAGTCCACTGGAACTGTCGAGGAATCTTCGCAAACTACGAAGGCCTTAACTCCTTGATTGCCACTTCCCGTCCGGTGTGTGTCTGTCTCCAGGAGCTAATCCTGGGGACCAGGCCCATGCCCTGCCCCACTGGTTATTTCTGCATCGCCACCCCGCCTCCTACCTGCACTCGAAGGGGAGCTGCCATTCTCGTCCACCACGCAGTCCCCTTCTACAATCTCTCCATCCGGTCCCCGCTACAGGTGACTGCCGTCCGGCTCTCCCTGGATAGACAGTATACCATTTGTTCAATCTACCTTCCCCCCCACGCTCAAGTCTCCCGCGACGACCTGGTGGAAGTCGTGGAACAACTCCCCAGGCCGTTCCTACTACTGGGCGATTTCAATAGTCGTCACCCCTTGTGGGGCGACACACACTCCACCTATATGGCCCCAACCCTGATATCCGTCATGACCGAGCTCTCCTTCGAGTGCCTCAACGATGGCTCTCCTACATTCTACCATGCCACCACCTGCACTCCATCCTGTATAGACCTGTCCCTCGTATCAACTGATGCCCTCCTAGACTTCACGTGGCAAGTCCTCCGAGAGGACTATGGCAGTGACCATCTCCCCATTCGACTCACCCTCAATCGACCCGACCAGACCGTACGGGTACCGGTAAGGTGGGTTACCACCAACGCGAATTGGGCCCGCTTCCGCGACAACACATATACCACCCTTACAACAGCCCACTTCCCATCCATCGACGAGTGCGTCGCATACTTCGAGTCCGTCGTTCTAACGGCCGCAAGCACAAGCGTACCACAATCCTCCGCCTACCCCCGCGCCCGACGGGTTCCTTGGTGGACCCCGGAGTGCGCGGAGGCCGTGCGCGCCAAGAAGAAGGCAACTCGGCGCTTCTACCGGACGCGACTCCCCATCCATCGCACGGAGATGCAGCGGGTCAGGGCCATCGCCCGCCGCACAATGAAGACAGCGCGCCGAGCCTCTTGGCGTGCCTTTGTGTCCGGCATCACCGCCAACACTCCTTCGGCTACCATCTGGAAGAAGGTGCGGGGCGTCGAGGGGCGACATGTCCCATCCCGACCCCCGGTCCTCCGGACTAACGACGGACTCCTATGTGAGCCCAAGTCGGTGGCAGACCACCTTGCTTCTACCTTCGCCGCCGTTTCTTCCTCTGCAGCCAATCCCGTACCCGCCCCTGACGATAGCCCCTCCCCACCGTCCATAGACAGCACCTACAACCGATTGTTTACCATGCGTGAACTACAGACGGCACTGGCCTCTCGACGATCCCCTTGTCCCGGCCCGGACGGTATTCCGTACGGCATGATCCAACACCTCCACTCTACCTTACAAATTTTCCTGCTAGACCTATACAATCGCATATGGATAGAGGGTGCCTTCCCCTTTAGGTGGAAGGAGGCCCACGTCATCCCTATCCCCAAGCCCGGCAAAGATTCCCTGGACCCCACAAACTACAGACCAATCGCCCTGACGTGTTGTGCCTGCAAGATCCTCGAAAAAATGGTCGCTACGCGATTATCGTTCGTCCTTGAACGTACCAATTCCTTCCCGTCTACCCAGTCCGGCTTCAGACAATTCCGCTCCACCACTGATCCCCTTCTGCTTCTCAGCCGAGACATACAGGATGCCTTCGACAATAGACAGTTCGTACTGTCAGTTTTCTTTGACATCCAGAAGGCCTATGACACCACCCGTCGAGCAATGATCCTCGGTCAGCTCCGACATCTGGGCCTCGTCGGAGCCATGCCTACCTTCATCAGGGGCTTCCTTACCTCTCGGACCTTTAAAGTCCGGGTGGGCTCAGTCCTCTCTGACACCTTTGTGCAGGAGGACGGGGTCCCACAGGGAAGCATCCTCAGTGTTCTCTGCTTCTCTGTCGTGATGAACACGGTCTCACAATGCCTTCCACCCACAATCCGCTCTTCCATTTATGCGGATGACCTTGCAATCTACTTCGCAGGGCGAGAACCGTCTGTCGTTCAACGGCAAATGCAGCTCGCCATCTACCGGGTGGAAAGGTGGGCGACGTCGGTGGGTTTCCGCCTCTCCATCCCTAAGTCCAAGTGTATGGTCTTCAGTAGAAGAAGACCCACAACCCTTCCTCTACCCTCTGTTACATTATACGGCAGTCCTCTTGAGGTGGTACCCTCCACGCGTTTTCTGGGCATGACCCTAGATCGACGGCTCAATTGGGTTCCCCATCTCAAGCACCTAAAGCAATCCCTTCGACGCCCCCGCTCCTGGATCCTCTCTCACACCACATGGGGTGCAGATCGACGCTCTCTTCTTCGCCTTTATACTTCCATAGTACAGTCGAAGCTGGACTATGGTAGCGCAGTTTACGGTTCAGCCTCCAACGCCCGCCTCCGTATCCTGGACCCGATACTGAATAGAGGCCTCCGCCTCGCCACCGGTGCTTTCCGCTCCTCCCCAGCCTCCAGCCTCCATGTGGAATGTGATCACCTCCCTCTCGCCCTCCGACGGGGTCTACTCCTCATGCGGACATACCTCCGTGCACAGAGGCTACCTTCTTCGCTTTTGGGCACGGCGGTTTTAGAACTACCACCTCAGGGACGGAACTGGCACTTCACTGAAGCAGTCCGCTCTTTCCTTGATCTTTTCAACATGCCCGCCCCATCAGTTATCCCCATTTCATTCAGCATCTACCCCCACTGGATCCTAACCCTTATCAAGTTTTGCAAAGATCTGTGTTCCCTACCGAAGACTACCACGAGCGCCATGATATACAGGTCACTTTTCCGCGAACACGCAACCCAACGGCATCCAGGGTAACGAGGCGGCGGACCGCACAGCAAAGACGGCCTGCTTGCTGCCGGCCTCCTCCCGACCCCTCCCCTTCTCCGACTTCTTCCCGGCTTTCCGCTCCCACTTCCGCTCCATATGGCAGCGGGAATGGGACCAGGCCACACAAAATAAACTCCACACGATCAAACCGCAAATAGGATACTGGGCTTCTTCATTCCACCGGTCCCGCCATAAAGAAGTAATCCTAGCCCGTCTCCGCATAGGTCACACCCGCATCACCCACGGACACCTTATGGCGAAATCGCCAGCCCCGCTTTGCTCTACCTGCCATACCCCTATCACTGTCTTACACCTTCTGGTGGAATGTTCAGAGTTGGCCGCTCTCCATCGCAGGTGTTTCCCTCTCTCGGCCGAAAACCCCATACCCAACTGCCTACGATCTATACTCGCCGACGGCCCCCACTTTTCAGCGGAAGCCGTTCTCCTCTTCCTTACTCACTCCCATCTGCTCCATCGCATCTGAAACCGTACCCCTCCTACCCAATATCCATCGACTGACCCTTACTCATTCCCCTAGTCTACCGCCCCCAGCACAGTAAAATCACCCACTCACTGCCTCGCCGAGATATGTACCGTCTCTTTAGGTACGAATCGGCGGTAAATCTGAAAAAAAAAATATATATATATATATATGTGTGTGTGTGTGTGTGTGTGTGTATATATATATATACAGGGTGTCCCATAAGTCCGGCATCATAGGAGAAATTCACATTTTTCTGTTTCTACAAACTATAATTCATATTTTTCTCTTTCTACAGGCCACAATGTCTGCGAGCAAGGAAGAACGAATCCAGATAATTCTACTCATAGGAAATCGGAGTCAAAGAGAGGCCGCTGCTGAATTTAACAGACTGCATCCAAACTGCGAGCCAATAACACAGAGTTGTGTTAGCAGACTTGTTGCAAAGTTTGAGGAAACAGGATCCATAGAAGATAAACCAAGCAGTGGACCTTCAAGGTGGTCCACTGACGATGATACAGCGACTGCTATCCTTGCTCATTTTAACAGAAGTCCCAATAAGTCTCTTCGGCGATTGTCCGCCGAGACAGGAGTGTCGAAAAGTAGCATCCATCGCATTCTTCAGGCTCACAAATGGCATCCATATAAACTTCAGATCCTACAGAAATTAAGCGAAGATGATCCCGACCGGCGGATGGAATTTTGTGATTGGGCTACGGTACAATATGCTCGGGATGCCAATTTCCCGTCCACCATTCTGTTCAGTGACGAGGCTGTTTTTTATGGAAATGGTGAGTTAAATCGACAGAACACCCGCTACTGGTCTCAAAACAACCCTCACTAGTACACCTCTTCAAAGGAACAAGGTGCATCTCGGGTGATGGTATGGTGTGGCATTTGGAAGGATCGAATCATAGGCCCCCTCTTTTTCGATGAACATGTCACTGTAGGCACCTACCTACGTATGCTCAAGGAAGAAGCATTTCCCAGTGTCTTGAACGAAGAAGGAAATTTCCCAACATGGTTCCAGCAAGACGGCGCTCCTGCACATTACAGCACCCAAGTAAGGGAATACCTGTACCAACAATTCCCTGGTCATTGGATAGGACGTCGAGGGCCTGTGGAATGCCCAGCTAGAAGCCCAGATCTCACGCCACTAGATTTTTATCTCTGGGGCCACCTGAAAGCGCTGCTATACGCAGAGAAAATTAGGAGTGTTGAACATTTCCGGCAGCGCATTATTCGGGCATGTAACACCATTACTCTTGACATCATTGACCGTGTGCTTGCTGACTGGGTATCACGTCTGAATTTGTGTATTGAAAACAATGGTGGACATATTGAGCACGTTCTGTAAATAAAAGCTTTTGTTTTGCCTTTTTTTATTATTTTTCCTATGATGCCGGACTCATGGGACACCCTGTATATATATATATATATATATATATTAGGGTAGGTTCATTTTGGAACTGTGATCTTGGACTAGTCTAGATAGAAAGGTATTAATGTATAAAAAACGTTGCACCAGCTTATATTTGTGAAAATGATTGTATTTTTTGAGGATTGTTAATTATTTTTAAATTGTAAAATTGCCGAATTTTACGCGTAAAATCGCGCGCGCGGCATTCGCGCAATGTAAACAAACAAAATATCGGACCTTATTTCATCAAAATAATCAATTAAAATTCGGCTTTTTTTAACAAAACGATGCTTGAAACTTATTGTAAATGCATTATAGATGTTTATCAGTGTATTATTTTATATTTTTTAATGATATTTACCTATAAAATGTGTATTAAATTAAGTTATTTTATGATGCGTTCATTTAATTGTTTATTTTCAGATATTTCATAAAAATGGGTAAAAAACGGAGGTCTGCAGTGTTAACTCGAAGTGATAGTGCCAAAAAATTCAGTGGCCAGCCTTCCCCTTTGGATAAAACAGAGCCTCCTACCCTCCGCCAAGTTATTCAGTACAGTTATTTCCTCCAAAACAGCCACCCGGACTTGAAAGACTATGATACTGCTAAAATGATAGCAAAGAATGTGATTGAGATCTGGCAGGCAGTGAACCCGCGGCTGCCCCTGTATGAGGAATATTATGTAGTGAAATTGGTGGATAAAGTGTGCTTCAAGAAAGCAAAAGAGATAAACAGGAAATCTCTTTCTACAGTCCAGGAGCAGAATCTGGAGGAAAAGCTGGATAAACTTTTTGACATTTCTGCTTGCACCTGTAAGCTACCTGTTCGTCCCTGTGATGACAATGCTGTGAAGTGCAAGAAAGAAAATTGTCAAACGCAGCACATAATCTGCACTTGTCCTCCCAGTAAGAAGGTAATACTATTATTTTTTAACTTTTAACTGGCCTAACTTAGTGCGATTAGGTGCCTTTTAAATGGAAGGAAATTCAATGCTTGTAATTGAAAAATATCCGCATTTTCCTCCTGTAATCTTCCTTTCCCCGCCCCTGGTAATAGAAATTAATAATCAATTTTTTTTCAGGATTTTATCTCTTATTTTAGATCCGCTATTTAATATACTTTAATATTTCAGGTTCCAGTAGAGGAGAGGGAATACTTGAGAGATCAGAGGGCCAAAATAGGACCCAAGGGCTCTTTTCAGCTGGGATCTGTGGATAAAGCTGCTGTGAAGAGAGACCAGAGAGCTGCAGCTGAAGCAGAAAGATTACAGAGCCAGATTCAACAGCAGCAGGAAGTGGATTTGGCCACTTTTGCCTCCACACCTTCACAAGATATTTCTTTTGAATCCAGCTCAGGAGAATCAGGAAAGGTAATATATTTGTTTTCTTATATCTTATCCCATTTTTACCCAAATTTATCCCTACTTTTTGTCCCTATTTCCCCCCTTTTTCCCCCCATTTTCGCTTTAGTAATTTATTCTTTTTTTCGCCGACGTTTTACCTGAATTTTTACCCATTTTTCCCCCCTATTTTCCCACTTTTTCCCCCCCATTTTCGTTTAAGTAATTTATTCTTATTTCCGCCCATTTTCGTCGATTTTTACCCATATTTTTCCCTACTTTTCCCTATTTTCCCCCATTTTCGCTTTAGTAATTTATTTTTATTTTCATTTCAGCCATCTGGTGGTGAAGCTGAAGAGTTCAAGCCAAGGAGGCACCCAAGTGTAGGTTACAGCTTTTTGAAAACCCCAGATATGCCATGGAACTGATCAGGGGTAATGTTTCTTCCAATCTTGGGGCAAGTCTTGCTAATGCCTTCCTCCTGGACTTACAAGCTATGGACCTGCTTAAGCCTGGCTTTCATGTGAAACAGATAATAGTTGATAAATCGAAAATGGACAGGGAAAAAGCTAGAATGAAAGTGAAAAGTGATGAAAAGCACAATGAGGGTCTGGAAAAGTTAGTCTGTATTGGGGTTGATGGGAAAGTTGACAAGGACACTTTGCTGTACAGAGAAGTTAAGGATGAAAATGGGGAGACTAAGCTGAAGAAAGGAAAGGGACAAGAGCACCATTTGACTTTCACAAAGCAGCCGGGAACTGAAAGTGGAACATATCTAACTCACAGAGTCATCCCAATTAAAGGTGCGACTGGAGTTCTTCTTGGTGAAGAAGTTGCTAGTGTCTTGGAGGAGTTTAACAGTGTTCATACCCTGAAAGCTATCCTCCTTGACAACACAAATACAAACACTGGCTGGGAGGGAGGCCTTGTAACAGCTCTGGAAAATAAAATTGAGCGGAAATTGCACACCATTGGCTGTTCACTCCATCAGAATGAGCTTCCTTTCAGAGCTGTTTTCAAGCATCTTGATGGCAGTACCAAAAGTCCCACTGCTTTCACTGGTCCGCTGGGAAAACTCTGTGAAATTGACTACCAAGATCTGCCACAAGTGAAATTCACAAAAAACTCAGTGGCCCCCTGGATGACATGGAATTTGCTGAGGAGACGCTGAATAATCTCAGTAGCGACCAGAGGCTTCTTTTGGAGTATGTGCTTGGAATTTCCAAGGGCAAAGTCAACCCAAGATTTGCTGCCTGGAAAATTGGACCATTAAACCATGCAAGATGGTTGACTTTGGCAATTAGATTGATGTGTCTGTGGACCAGAGGTGCTTACCATCCAGAACTACAGGATAAGCTTTACCAGGCCATCAAGTTCATTGTGGAAGTGTATGCAGTCAGTTGGTTTGAGATCAAAAGGGACAGCAAGTTCCACAATCAGCACAATGATCTTGGGATCTAAATGTGTCTATTTGACTCTGTATATGTTCTTTTTACTTTTTTTCAATAAAATTGTAGCTTTTTTCAAGATTTTTTATGAAAATAGCATGTTTTTTTCGGCCGAAAATTGCGAAAATGCGATATTTTTCGGTACGATTTTTTGACGATTTTTGAAACGGTTTCTTCAAAAAACGGTTAAAGCTAGGGATCTGAAATTTTTTGTCAGTTATTATCATATTAAGCCCTGACTATCTCGACTAGTCCAAAGTCGATATCTAAAAAAATGCGGAAAATCAACCTACCTTAGTATGTGTGTGTGTGTATACTGTATCTATTAACATGGTAAAAGTTCAGTGCGTCAGTACATCTTAACACGAAGATGAAGCTGGTGGCCTCACCTCTTGGTGTGGCCTGATGAAGGAGAGATTTGCTTTCTTGCGATCACCTCCCGCCTCCTCCGGTAGCGTCCTAAGCCAGGCATCTAGTCTTCTTTTGAAGATTTCAACTTTGACACCTGTGATGCTGCTGAGGTCCTTTGGAAATTGTTTAAAATGTCTTGGCCCCCAAACAAACAAGCTGTTTTTAATTTTTAAGTTTTTCTGTAGCTGCCACGTAACTGTTTTTGTTTTGTTTATTCCAAGTTGATTCTGTGTTCAAATTTTGCATCATCGGTCATTATTACCCTTAAATCTTTTACTTTCGTGCTTCTCGGATTTTTTTATCTATCTCTGTATATTATGCTATCTCTTTAAATTCTTCATTTCTTTCATATCTCAAGAACGAAAAATTTTCGGTGGTAAAATTCATTTTATTGTCTGTTAGTGTCCCTCTCAAGAGCTTCCACCTGTTCTGCATTGCCGATTTTGCTGATCTTTGTTTCATTAGCAAAGGATGTTACTGTACTATTGTCCTCTACGTCATTGTTTATGTCTGTCAGAATGATAATAAAGAGGAGTGCGGCTAATATTGAGCTGCGTACTTTTGATTCATTTTTTTTATGCGGGAAGGAGGGGTCAAGGGCAAATGCCCCCAAAAGCGCACCTCCCATAAAAGAAGAAGAGAGCGAAAATCAAGGTTCGGGGTTTCTGAGATGCCTAGATACTTGCGTTTGAAAGATGGGAGGTCATAGACAGGAGGAAAGATGGATTGAGGAAGATTGTTCCAGAGTTCACCTGTTCAGTAGATGAAAGACTGAAAATACCGATTAACCCTTGCATTAGATAGTTGGACAGAAAAGGAATGAGAAAGTGTAGAAGGTCTGGCACTGCGTGCTCTCCTTAAAGGAGGAGGCATGCAGTTAGAGAGTTCAGAAGAGCAATGTCCGTTATGATAGTGATAGTAAAGAGAGAGTGAGGCAACATTGCGGCGAAGAGAGAGAGAGGTTGAAGACAATCAGTAAGATGCGGGGAATTGATGGGACGGAAAGCCTTTGATTCCACCCGGTCAAGTACGGCTGTGTGGGTTGAACCACCTTACACATAAGAAGCATACTCCATACAGGGGCGAACAAGATCCCTGTACAGAGACAGCAACTGAATGGGGGTGAAGAAACCGCGGAGGCGGTACGGCACACCTAACCCCTTAGAAGCTGTTTTAGAAAGAGAGTATATGTCAGGAATGTTAAGAGAAGAGGAAAGATTGAGTTGTGTGTCGTTGAAGGTAAGGGGATCGTCGTATGGAGTATTATGACGAGTAGACAGATGGAGGAACTTAGTTTTTGAGTCAGTGAAAGCGACAAGGTTTTCTCTGCCCCAATCAGAGATAGCAGAAAGATCAGAGGTCAGGTGTCCCATAGCCATCCTACACGAATCATGAAGAGACTACTGTGAGAGACGTTTTGGGAAGCGGATGGAGAAGTGAAGAGTGGAATCATCGGCGTAGGAGTGAATAGGACAGGAAGTGCGAATTAAAGATCATTAATAAAGAAAAGAGGATGACCAAGAGTCTGATGATGATATGCCTTGGAATTTTACGACTTGCTGTCATTCTCTGAGGCAGTCCCTCTGAGGCCTGTTATTCCCATGTGTTTCATTTTATGTAATATTATGTTATGATCTCACTTATCGAATGCTTTACCAAAATCTTTGTATTTTACATCGTTGTTATCATTTTACTCAAGTGCGTCTATGATATTGTTATAGTGCTCTATTAGTTGTGATAGGCACAATGTTCCTGATCGGAATCCTTGCTGGTTCTCATTGAATTTTTCCTGTTTCCAAAACTCATATCTTTTCCCTGACTATTCTTTCAAATATTTTGGTGAGATGTGATGTCAGTGATACTGGTCTATAGTTCTTTACTTCAGCCCTATCCCACCCCATTTACATGTAGGAATAATGTTCGCTGTTTGTACTATGCTCGGTATTTCACCTCTGTCTAGGGATCTTCTCTATATTCAAGAAAGAGGTGTAGTTACTTTGTTCTTACAGTTTTTAATCAAGAAGACATTCCATTTGTCCGTGCCTGCAGCTGAATGTGATTTTCTTTGTCCTATTACTCTCGCTATGTTTTGTGTGAAAAATTCAAACTCACTTGTACATTCTCCATTTAATCCCTCTTCATAAAAGGTATTTCTATCAGGTATTACTTTGTCCCTTGTTGGAGTACTGAAAGAAAATTCATGTTCAGCTCTCAATATTTCAGGTATTTATTTTAGATCGTCGGTTCGCTTATTATTTTCTTTTCTTAAGGATACGATACGGGTCCGTGTTTTTGTTTTTCTTTTCGTGAAGCTATAGAAGTAATTTAGCTTGTCTTTTATTGCTTTCACTACAGCTTCCTTTTTCTTTTCTGAATGACCCTTAATTAGGGCCTGTATTTCACTGTCTATACTCTATAATTTTACTTGTACCACTTTTATGGTGTTGTTTTTTGTGCATTTAATTAACTTCGTAGTTACTCTCCTTCTTTTGTTAAATAGTGTTCGCTTTTGCCTCTCGAAATAGTCCCTCTTTCCCTTTGGCTGTACTTTTGGAACATATTTTTCTAAGTTTTCTATCGTCTTTTCTTCTATTAGTTATTAGCATTTCTTCAATTGTTTTATTCTCTAAGACTATTTTCCACGCTATTTGTATCATATGGGATCGGAATTCTTCCCAATTTATAGTCTTAAAATTTAGGTTAAAAATATCAAATTTGCATCTTTCTTCCTTTCGCCATATTAGTTGATACCTCGATAATGTTGTGGTTTTATTTTTGTTGGTGTTATTTTTATATCATTAAGTTGATGTTACGCATGAATACCAGATACAGGTACTTATTTTTCTGGTGTTATATCTCCTCCGTAAAAATAATTTAATTTGTTAGAGCTGCTAACACTTTTGGGCAACACTTTTGACCCCCTTGTCCTGGTGTATATATGCACATTTCTTTCCATCCTTCGGTATTTTTGGTATTTTATAAATGCAAAATTAAAATCACTACTATTTTTGAGGATGGGATATTTAAAGACTTTATAGGTTTCTGATGTCGGATATGGCTTCAAAGAATTTTGCAGTTGGTGTGTTCGAAGGTCTGTAGATGTCTATTAGTATCACGTTAAGCTTTTTAATTTTTACTGCTAAGCTCGTATATACACTGTCCATTCTTATATCTGCAAATGCCCTTTGCATAGTATTTGCATACCGTTCTTTCCACACTTTCACTCGGGTCCTTGTTTTTATTGTTCGTTTCATTTTCTTTTTTGAAGATAGTCTCAGTCAATTATCGTGATTTCCTTCTTGTTTTTCACTATTTACTCTATTCACACTGGTGTTCTCCGACTGATCTACGTGTGTTTCTTGTAATGTTTTGTTAAAATCATTTCTCCGCCCTGTTCTTGTGTCGGTATTCCGACATGTGACATGTTTGTATCTGCTTCACTTTTCTTCGTTTCCTTTCCTCTTTCTTCCTGCTCATCATTTATATTGTGTTCTTTTGCTGCTTCTGCAGTATCTCTTTCTGTTTTATAAACCGTAAACGAATTTATTTCCGTTATACATCTTTTTACTCCTTTTACTTACGTTTTTGGATATTTTTTCATTATATAGAGATGTATTATTTAATATGTAGGTTATTTTTTGTCCTCATATGAGGACAAATGTTCGAGAGGACTATAAAGAATGGTGAGCGAAAATATTTACTCGGGAAGGAGAAGGTGAGGTGCGTAGAAGTTTTGACAATAGTGGAGTGAGGGGGAGTGCTCTCCGTTACTCTGGGGTATAAGGGATGTCACGCGTTATGTATGTCAACTGACTGGTGCTCCGGAAGGACGGCCGCGAGGGATATCAGGGCAAAGCTGTAAGAAATTTGGGGAAAAACAAAGAGGCTTGTTTCGAATGTATAGATGGGCACCTAATTTTTTTTTTCGGATGGAACTAGTTAAGTAAGAATAATTTGCTTTGGTTTACTTTTTGTAGTATATGTAGTACTTTCACGATCGAAACACGATCAAAACACGTGTTACAGGTACAAGCGTGCGCACACACACATACGTGTATATATATATATATATATTTTTTTTTATTGGGGTTGTTAATCTCCTTCACAACATCTAAAGTCACATGACGGAGGGGACCTACAGCTTTACGTGGGATCCGAACCACGGTTCGCTACATAATCTGGGCGCGGAGGACGGTCTCCCATCCAACTACTACCCAGACCCATGTCGCTTAACTTCGCTGATCTCCGGGAAGCTCTGCTACGACATATATATATGTATATATATTGTGGTAGGAGTAGAAAAATGTTTTTGTAATGAACAGCGTATTCACCCATACTTTCATTTGCATATATAAAAATTATCGCCAGTTGGGTGTTTTCTTGCATGGAAGGACCATTTGGCGGTACATAACTCATATGATGCGAAGATTATACACCTGTATTTGAAAGACTGAATCCAGACAAGGGTTTTCCCGAGCATGTCTGAGAAGTGGGAAGGTCAAACAGTGTTCAGACTGCTGTTTGAGATTATTTGGTTCGATCTGTGCTCGCAATATAAAATATGTATATATATATATATACATATATATTTTAATTGCAAACAACACACAGTATAATTAATGTAAAGAACGACGCTTGTGTAGAAGAAACGTCCTCACAAGATGGGGAGAGAGAACGAGCAAATGAAAAATGAGGCACTTCCCAGGAATCGAACCCGGGCTCATCCAATTTCCGGTCAGATATGCTAACCACTGCACCAAGGTCCCCAAGCAGTCACAACTCGTAATTCTCCTACATACGAGCGGAATCAAATGCCCTGAGGGGGCCCCTTCACATGGCGTACATATATACATTTTCACTGCAAACAACACAAGCGTCGTTATTTACATTAATTATACAGTGTGTTGTTTCGTGCAGTGGTTAGCATATTCGACCGGCAATTGGATGATCCCGGGTTCGATTCCTGGGAAGTGCCTCATTTTTCATTTGCTCGTCCTCTCTCCCCATCTTGTGCGGACGTTTGTTCTACACAAGCGTCGTTCTTTACACACACACACACACACACACATATATATATATATATATATATTATATATATATATAATATATATATACATATATATATATTTATTATCAGATTACATATAAGAAAGAACGCAGCGGCCAATTCGCGTTAGCATTCTGAATGCTAAAGCATTATTTATTTTATTTTAACTTATTAATCATTATTTAATTTGATCATATCTCAGTAACTTACGACGTTTTGTGTATTTAAGTTAATATACTCGTATTTTTTCAGTAGAAATTGGAATTCAATGAACCGAAAATATATAATAATAACTATAATAATGATTACATTTTTACACACACACACACACACACACACACACATTTGTCAATGATTCATTCTTTAGAAACCGAATCCTTTTAAGGAACAGCAATACAATTGCAGAAATCAGCATTTTCACTATTTATTTAAAGAATAAACGTTTCGAAAGTTCAACCTCCATCTTCAATGGCTACAAAAAACATTATTATAAAATTGTTTAAATAATTAAAACTAAATATTTCTAACAATATGTATAAAATTACAAAAATTATTTGATCCAGACATGCAACACAATTTAAAACTTTCAAAAAAGCCCAAATAATTAAACTTAATTAAGTAAAACGTTTCAAACTTAACAACATTGACATAATTATTAAATGAGTGTTTCATTTTGTTAATACAGAGGGACTCATCACTCGCAGACCCAAAATGTTATGGGTTTGATTTTGTTATCATTAAATTATTACTTTCTAGTGGATGGTTGGTTGTTTTTTAATGCAATCTAATAGCTGAATGAGAAGAATTGGACAAGGGCAAGCCAGTTCTCGGTGATACCCTCCTATATCACCCCCTATCCCTTCAGCTCAGTGTTTTCCCCCAACTCCACCTGTTTAGCATGGACCCAAGCCTTCGCCTTCTCTGGCACGCCCTCCTCTTTCTTCTGCACCTCCTACAATCTCAGCTCCCCATCCACTTACTGCCAGAGACACTTCTCTGCTTCCATACGGTCATTTGTCCTCCCTTCCCCTCTATGGCTGGCCCGTTTTCCTCTTCCCTATCTGCCTCTTAGCCTCCTCATTCTAAAAGCCTTCGGGCTGTTAGTGATCTCAACAGCTCCCAGTATTGGCAGCTGGTGAAGGATGTTCGTGACCTTATGTCCAAGAATAAATCTCCTTAGCAAATTGTTAACAGACTTGCCTCTTTTCCTAATACAAATAATGTTGTTCCTAATAAAAAACTTACTTCCGCCGAGGGGATGCGTCTCCTCTTCACCTCTTAATTCTCACGTTTTTACAGTGGAATGTCAAGAGCCTTCGTGCACGATTACCCCAATTGCAGAGTTTAATTAGCATCTATTCTCCTGCATTAATTGCCTTACAGGAAACTCGTCTATCCCAACCATTCTCCCCTTAGTTCAAACACTACACATTCTATACAAAAAGATAGGAATGCCCATTGGAGTGGTGTTGGCGTACTGCTTCATGATCTTCTTCCTGGCATTTCCCTCCCATTACATGCTACCCTCGAAGCAGTTGTAGCACAGGTTCCACTCTTTGGTAGACTGGTTACAGTCTGTTCTTTGTACGTATCCCCTGGCTTTCCTCTTACCTTACAGTTGCTTGATCATCTTGCACAGCAGCTGCCTACTCCCTTCATTTTATTAGAGGACTTCAATGCCCATCACTCTTGCTGGTGCTCCTCCTTTTGTGACGAGAGAGGGGTCCTTCTTGCTAACTTCCTTTTGGACAACGCCTTAGTTTTGTTTAATTTGCCCACTCCCACTTTCCTCTCTGATGCTACTGGGACTTTCTCCTCCATTCACCTGTCCATTTGTAGTCAAGAACTGGCCCACCTGTTCCAGTGGTACCTATCCTCTGACCTCTGTGATAGTGACCATTTTCCTATCTTTCTGCAGTCTACACCCTTCCCTCCCATTCAACGACGTTTTCGTTTGAATCTGTAAAAAGCTGACTGAAGTGCTGATGTTCGTTTAGCTAACTTGCCTCCTTCCTCTCATGGTGCCGATCTGGACTGTACAACCATTTCTACCTCCATACTTACAGCCGCCCTTGAATCTGTTCCATTGAAACCAGCTATTGTTAATCCCAAGTGCAATGCAGCATGGAGGACCGGTGAATGTGAAGCTGCCGTTCTGTCACGTAAGAGGACCCTCCGCTACTTTCGAAGGAACCCAATTCCGTGTGTATTTACCAACTACAAACAGGCTCAAGCACTTGTAAAATTAGTGAAAAGAACCTCTTGGAGGAACTATGTTCACAACATCTTTTGTGCACCCGCAGCTGCAGTCTGGAGAAAGGTTCGGGCCTTTCAAAGCTCTTCCTCTATGCTGCCACGTAAGGTCTTAGTTAAAGATGGCATTCCACACTCTGATCCGGCAGTGGTCTGCAACATGCTTGTCTTGCACTTTGCTACTGTCAATTGCTACTGTCAACAGCATTCGAAACTACACTGAACCCTTTGTTTATACTGTAGAATGGCCGAAGCTGAGCTCTGGCATATATTTTTTCACTCTGACAATGGGAAGGCTTATACCTCTCTTTTCACTCCGCCTCAGTTGTTAGACTCTCTACATCGTTGTGGCTGCTCCTCCTCTTGGCAGAATGATATCCATTATTCCTTTTTGCAACATCTGAGTTGTTCTGGTAAGCTTCAGCTTTTACGCTTCTATAACTCACTTTGGCTTACTAACTCCTTTCCTACTCAGTCGAAGTCAGCTCTGACTCTCCCCTTTCTCAAGCCAGGAAAGCTTCCAACTGATGTTCAGTCATACCGCCCTATTGCTCTCAGTGCTGTGCAGTGTGCAGTCTTTGAGAGGATGGTCAACAGGTGGCTTCTTCTTTACTTGGAGGGTATCTCTCTTTTAGATCTCCATCAGAGTGGTTTTCGCAGGGGCTTTTTCTCCTATGCTGTACTTACCCGTCTGGAATGTGGTGTATGGGGTGAATACCTTGTGACTTATTTCTTGATATCTCCAAGGCATTTGACTCAATCTGGCATCATGGTGTTCTGCTTAAATTACACAATCTGGGACTGCGTGGCTATTTAGCTAACTTATTGCCAACTTCTTGCTGCATAGGCGTATATCGGTATACCCTGATAACCATCTCTCAGAGACTTTTGAGATTGAGACAGGGGTCCCTCAAGGCAGTGCACTTAGCCCCACATTCTTTCCGATTATGATCAACGACATCTTCTGCTCTGCATCTCCTTCTGTCTCATACTTCATGTATCCTAATGATTGTGCCTTTTGGGTACCTTCAGGTGATCTCCATGAAATCTTAAAATATGTACAGGACATGCTACATGCTTTAATTGACTGGTGTCATGACTAGGGATTGAACTTCTCTGTTGCAAAAACGAAATATATGGTCTTCACCAAACGTTCCATTCTTGACCATCCTCCACTTCACTTAGACTTCTGTAATGGCTTGAGTGAACTACGGAGCTGCTGCAGTTCATCATGCACCGAATTTTACAGTTGTTAGATTTGTTCCCCAACCATAAGTCCATAATCTTTTTGTGGATACCGAGTGATGTGAGTACCCGAGGAAATGAAGCTGCTGACGTTGCAGCCAAGAATGCAACAATCTTTGGATCTGGGGTACGGCTCAAACTATCTTCTCATGAGGCGCAGGCTTTACTTCAGCATTAAATCTAGAGTTGGTGCCAGGAGGTTTAGAATTCACTCCCTACCCCTTATCCTACAGCAGCCCCTTCAATTCTTCTCCACTGGCCATCACATAATTTGTCCCGACGGGAACAGGTGGTCCTAGCTAGGCGTCTTACGCACCAGCACCTTTTCACGAATAGTTCTCCTACTTTTAGCCATAATTTATCCAGGCAGGAACAGGTGGTCCTAGCTAGGCTCCGTCTTAGTACTTGTCGCCCTACGCACCAGCACCTCTTCACCAATAGCCCTTCTACTTTTAGTTACCCTTGTCACGCTTCACTTTCTCCCATGTATTCCTTGCGTGTCCAATATATAATGGTGCTCGCTCACGTCTTCAGACTGTGTGCCAAGATCTCTATCTTTCCAACTAAGCTCCATCTTCAGCCCATACTTTCCTCCTCATACGATACTCCGCTTTTTGATGGAGTCCCAATTGTACGCATTCACTTAATCTTTTTCCTTTTTCTCTCCCTCTCCCTGTATATGTAGATAGAGGCCCTCTCTTCAAGTGCCACAGAGTCGGCCTTGTGGCTAAATAGGTGATGGGTCTCTTACTTTCCTGTCCTTTTTTTCTTTTTGGTTCTTACTCCTCTTCCTATCTATCGTCCTCTGAATACTTACCATTAATCCTTAACTTTGCAGCACACACTGTCTCCGTTCTGGTGTCAATAACTCATTGGGTTGGTGCACCATTAAACTCAATCACTCAATCAACAACAATCACTTTGGATCTGCGAGTGATGAATTCCTCACCTAATAATTATGGCAATGCCGTTAAGTTGAAAATGTTTTAGTCTAATTAAGTTTTACTTATTTTGTTTTTCATGAAAGTTTTAAAATAACTTTTATTATTTTTAGTTTTTAGTGAAAATTTGAATTAATGTCCTCTAATAACAAGTAAGTTGTGTTGCATATCTGTATTAAGTAATTTCTGTAATTTTATACATATTGTTGAAATTATCCAGTTTTAATTATTAAAATGTATTTATAATGTTTTTTCTAGCTACTGAAGATGGAGGTTGAACTTCCGAAACGTTTGGTCTTTAAATAAATAGTGAAAATGCTTCTGTTGCTGATGTATCTTAAATCATAAGTTTTGCGTTTTAACTCCTTAGTATAGACTGAGTTTTGTTTCCATCCTTGTTTAGTAACATTTTTCGTTGATATTGTGGTGACAGAGCGTTGCTACTTCGAAGACAATTTTAGCTTTTTTTTTATTTGTATTTGATCATAAATAACACAAATCAAATCAAATGTATATGTTGACACACATATACTCATATTCTCATATATACTCATATATATGCTCTTATTTTATTTAAATAGGTGGGTGAAATCTTTCTGTACGTGGGCAACTGCCCATCCACCTAAAAAATGTTAAGCAAACAGCTCAAATTATTCAGTATTACTCTAGATCCAGCCTAAATGAATTATTAGTAAAGGAGCCAGTTCTAATTCTACAATTATCAAAGCTATTTTTGAATTTTCTTTGTCAAAGTTATTTACAATGTGTAAACTTCAGGGGCATAAAATGTTTTGTAACATTTAGTTTGCTTTGTTTTAGTATATATAAAACTTATTTTCAGACTCTCTTTTGACTGATTCTTTTTGGTTGAAGTTTCGAAATAAAATGGCAGAAAAAGTTCCAAGTGGTCATACGATTCAGAAACTCGAAGATGATGATGAAGAATTCCTGAAGAAGAAGTACTTTGTGTACAGCGACGGCGTGATGAGGCTCCAGCCCGGAAACTGGATCATGCCAACAAATTTTAACAAGTTTTCAGATCTCATGTATAATTTCGAAGTGAGTTTATAAAGCTTGATTTAAAATTTAAACGCCTTTTATTTGGATCGAATAGTTTCTTGCAGTTTTCTGTTTTGAATTTTTTGGGGGTGTTACTCCGTAAGGGATAAACGATGTGCGGTTTTCATTTTATGTACTACAATTCGATCTTTAACTCTTTGAAACCCGATTTAACACATGAAAACATCAGACGTATTTTCACAAAAACGAAATAAAATTTTTTGTTTTTGTGATAAATTCACCATGACTCTAAATCAGTGGTTCTTAACCGGGGGGGCGCGCCCCCCTAGAAACAGGAATTTCTCTAATTGTATTTGTTATTCTCTTAACGAGAGCATGGGCTAATATTGAGAAGTTATTGAGAATGTTATTTTGATTGAAGGGGGGCGTGGAGGGAAGGACCAATTCCTAGAGGGGGCATGGTAGTAAAAAGGTTAAGAACCACTGCTCTAAATGAACCCTTCTTACAACATCTATTTCTGCAACCATAAGGCTGCAGAGAACTGATAAGCCACACAATGCTGTTGAGGTCTGTCGACCAGGTAATTAAGTTCCAGGACATGACGCTTTGCTCCAGATGAAATCAATGGGCAAAATCTTACGATTTATGTGCAAAACACTATTATGGGTACATATGAATCTGTTGGGCCTAAATGTGTTAACTATTTTAAACTGTGGAATATATAATTACTCTCCACACTTCAGTTCACTTCTTACAATATTTTCCCTGTGTTCTTACTGTAGAAGGTGACTAAAGCCTAACTTAGGACTTGAAAGTACTCACCCATAGAAGAAACTGCACAATGTCTAAAATCCAACCCTAAATGTGTTAAATCAGATTAATGTCTCAACCGCTCTCCATTAAGCATCAAAAGTGGACGTACGATTCCTGCGACGAACACTTCTGCCAGATACCCATTTTCTATTTCATTGACCAAGTATATGGAACTAGTCCTTATAATTTATATTAATAATGCTTTGGTTATTGGTTATCCGAGGGAATTTATCATGACTCGATTCCCCTCAACAAAAATCTGCTAAGTAATATTTGAATTGCAATTTTAAAACCGTGTGTAAATGAATGAGTTCTGATTTCGTAAAATGAATTTTTATTAGTCTCATATTGGAACATTACGTTTTATATTGTTTCATATCTAAACATCTTTTAAACAGGTGAAATCAACCGATATTTTCATGGTTACGTTTCCCAAATCAGGAACTACGTGGGTACAAGAAATTGTATGGAATTTGGTACACAATCCGAATTTAGATAATCCAGAAGCAGACAAAACATTAGATGCAAAATTTCCTAATTTCGAGTAAGCACATATTATGTCGTCCTATCTCAGTACGTTCGATGTTATGACTGAATTTAACACATTATATCCTGTAATCCAGGTACTGTAGATGCAAATATAGATAGATACGCACGAACCTAAATAGATAGATACTGTAGATAAGGATAAAGAGAAACATTAAACCGAACTATTCGAAGATATATAATTTCGAAATTTAGGCAATATATGAATCTAATACAACGCATATTTGATAGAGGAGACATGTCCATTGCTACTACCGGAGCCCCTTCTCCAGACCCAGAAGGAGTACCCATGAAGATGTTTGAGCAACTGTGTCCAGGAAAGCATTACTCGGAGGGCATACTTTTGCATTTGGCAGCTTACGGACCTCCTCCCCGAATGTTCAAAACTCACCTCCCTTTTTGCTTTCTACCTCCTAAAACACTTGATACTTGTAAGGTATGGGAAAGGTATTTGAAAATGAGGCTAATATTAAGTTTCGGGGACATCATATTTCGATGATCCATTTTAGCCATTGGATCAATCAAGGCGCGTCTTACGCCCGCCCTACTTTCGAATATGTCTTTAGATGCTGCGAAGGATGTTAAACAAACTCGTAAAACAGCAACGATTATTTGTAAAAGGGTTTTGTTCCATTCGAACCCATAAAAAATAGGCATAGACTAAATGACAGTCAACGAAGATTCCACAGCAGGACTAGGTATTCAGAGTCAAACTGAATTTTAATCAAGACTTCATAACTTTTCAAAATGGTTAAAAAACAGGTAACAGGAGTATACCTACCCTTCAAATATGTCAACTTCAGTAGTTCTAACAGTCAAAGAAAATTGAAGGTAGACTGGTTAATTTGGGTAACTTAGCCCGTTTGTCGTTTTCTGTGTATTGTAGTAGAAACTAGAGTAATATTCATTCATCAGCTAATGTTTTGGTGTATAACAATCACCTTCTGATGGTAGATGTTCTACGTAGTTCGTGACCCAAGAGATGTTATGACTCATTGTACCATTATGTGAGACTTCAAATTCTGTGGGGATTCAGAGGGAGTCTTGATGAATTCATAGACGATGTTCTTAATGATCGAGGTAAGTACTTTCTCATCTTTTAAAACGGAAGCTGTACACTGTATCATAAAAGATGGTTATATAACACGAAAGTTTCCTCCACTGATGTCTCATGATGGTTCAGCCATCACATGCTTCATACGCTCCATTTTTTCTCTCTTACTCTCTTGCAGTTCCATTTTCACCCTACTGGAGCCATTTGAAATTAGCATGGGAGAAGAAAAGCCATCCTAATCTTTGTCTTATATTTTTTGAAGATCTGAAGAACGACACTGTTTCTGAAGTGAAAAGAATTGATAAATTCTTAGGAACAAACAGGAATGAGGAACAGATTCAAAACGTAAGTATGGGTTTTGTAGGTTGACTTGAGTAAGGAACATAAAATTTCACATTTAAGAACCTCTCCCCAAAACATCGACGAAACATTTCATCAACATGTCATTATTGTAACCTAACTTACGGTACCTTTTTCCACAAAATAACCCGTGGATCAAGTGCTCAGATTTTGAGGTAAATATTCATTATCTAAAGCTTAATAAACCTCTTCCTTTGCTGGGGAGGGGGCATGGTGAAATCTAAGTTTGTTCCATCAGTTTTACTTCTGGAGCCTTGGTCAGAAACGAATCAAATCAAGCATTGATAAATTCAAAATAGATATCATTCGTACCTTGTTAAAAGGCACAGGTAATACAGGATTATCGGTGAATACAAAATGTTAGTGGATGTACATAATCTTGATCGAAAGTGAAGGCCATTCTTTTTGACTCGTGGATGAAACTTTTAAATACATAATCCCTATAATTTGGGCGAAGGATAAGCTACTCAGAAATTGAAAACAAATTCTGAATTCCATACTTTCAATAACGTTTCCTATTTGAAGGATATATCTCCAATGTTTTTCTAACTTTATTCCTAATTTATCTCATTTCACATATATTTTTATATCTATAAATGCGAAATGCGAAACAAATATGATCCACATTCAAAACTTATTGGGTTTACCTTAATTGACGGTTGAAGTGTGAAAATATAAAATAATGTACAGTATGATCTACAGATCTACAGAAGCTAAGGCTAACAAAGACCCTAAGATCCACTCTAAGGCTAGCCCGAGAGAAAGGAAAGAGTAGGGGGTTAAGAGAAGAGAATAAGGGGTTAAGTAAGGAGCAACACCTATCATTCGTGGGTTAACATTCATTCAGAAAAAGAGGAAAAGTGTCTCACCATCATCATCCGCCGGCCACTGCCGACAAGTCAGAAAAATAGTCGGAGAGAATAGGAGAGGGGTGAAAGATGAAAAGAAGTAAAATAAGAACGCTTACAAACCATGCAAACACAGTCTTAACTCACTGTCATACCATGCAAGCAAACTACAACCATGCAAGGAAAGAGTTACAGACATGCAAAGTAAAAAAAAAAGTAGGTAAAGTTAAACAAAAAGTGGGTTAGTTTACGTTACGAGCTACATCTACGTTCGTGTTAGTCTAATTTTTTTTTTTTTTTTTTTTTTTAATAATTTAATTGCTGGCATCACACGCTGGCATGTCACAAGCTGGCATCCATCGTCAACAGACTCATCCTCGAGCACCACCACCAGAGCTTCCGTTGCTAACTTTGTTTTTTAAATTAAACAACGTTAATACCTTTAAAATGTCTGTCAAGACGGTTCTTAAACATATTAACGCTGGTAGAATGAACGACTGACGCGGGAAGATTATTCCATTTATCAATTACTTTAAACGTAAAGAAGTTTTTAGCGATATTAGTAATGAAACGTCTGCCACGCAACTTAAATCCGTTATTGCGAGTATTACTGTTATCGAAAGTGAACAATTTGTCAAAATTTACGTTATCGATGTTATTAACGATTTTGAAAACTTCAATAAGCTCCCCCCTTAATCTTATTGCGCAATGACGGAATAAGTTTCGTGGCACGACGCTGAACCCTTTCTAACCTATCAATATCCTCACGCAAGTACGGGCACCAAAACTGAACGGCATATTCTAAATGAGGCCTGACTAGGGACTTGTAAAGGGGCAATATAATATCCTTCGATTTAAATTCGAAATTACGCGCTATGAAGCCTAACATCCTATTCGCTTTTGCGCAAGACTCCAGGCACTGGTTCCTAACCTTTAAATCTTTAGTTACGCGTACGCCTAAATCTACTTCCTCGTCAACGCTCGCTAACTCCCTATCATCCATCGTGTACGCGTAATTATTGTTGCGAGAACCTATATGCAAAACTTTACATTTATCTACGTTAAATTGCATCTGCCACTTATCTGTCCACTCCATAATCCTATCTACATCGTCTTGGATCCTATTTCTATCGTCCTCGTTAACAACCTTACCGCCTATTTTAGTATCGTCCGCGAATTTTGACACGTTACTAGTCAATCCTACATCTATGTCGTTAATGTAAATTACGAATAGCAATGGGCCTAACACTGAACCCTGTGGGACACCGCTACCTACATCTAACCACCCCGATTCACTACCATTAACTACGACCCTCTGCCTCCTAGCACGAAGCCATTATTCTAACCAGTTAGCTACCTGACCGCGTATACCGTGCGCTTTAACCTTCGCAATCAGTCTCCTATGCGGAACTGTATCGAACGCCTTTTCAAAATCTAAATAAATAACGTCAGCTGCCCTATGCCTATCGTATTCGCGCACTATTTCGTTATAAAATTCTAACAAATTAGTTAAACAAGACCTATGGCGTCGAAACCCGTGCTGACTACTATTAATCAAACCCCTACTTTGTAAGTGATCGATAATACGATCCCTAACTACGGATTCCAAAAGTTTACCGACAATTGACGTTAAGCTAATGGGCCTATAATTGCTAGCTACCGCGCGGTCGCCTTTTTTAAAAATAGGCGTGACGTTAGCTAATTTGAAGTCTTCAGGAATAATCCCGTTTCGAGTGACTGATTAAAAATCTTCGCTAAGGGGCCTACGATAACGTCTTTCAAATGTCTAGGATAAAAAGCGTCAGGGCCTGGAGCCTTGCTAACTTTTAGCCTATCGATATAATGCGCAATCTCAGCCTCGTAAACAGTTATTTCATCTAAAATAGTCTCGCTACTAAATGGAACGATATCGTCAACGTCGGGGACATTATTTACGTCCTCTACGGTAAAAACTGTCGCAAAAAAGTTATTGAAAATACCCGCCATCGCCTGAGCGTCAGAAGCCAAAGCGCCATTTACATCCACTAGAGGGCCTATGTTATCCTTTACCGGCTTACGATTATTTACGTATTCAAAAAACTTTTTTGGATTATGTTTACTATCCGCAGCTATAACTATCTCTAAATTACGCTTGGCATTCCTAACTGATCTTTTAACCTGACGTCTAAGCTCGATATATCTATTAAAGTTAGCTACCTGGCCATTGCGCTTGTTAAGTCTATACGCTCTATTACGCTCGTTTATGAACTCGCCTACTTCCCTAGTCCAACACTTCGGCCTACCACGATTTCTAACGCGCTTGGGCCTACGAGGAATAAACTCCCTTTCAATATTCCTAAAACTTTCTTTAAACGCCACACAACGCAAATTTGTATCATTACCTATAAATAAGTTATCCCAGTCCACAACTCTCATCCTATCAGCAAAACTATCAAAATTAGCCCTACGAAAATCAGGGACTTCTATTACGTTACTATCCTAGGTGTTTCTATCAATAACTTAAACCTAATAATTTGATGATCGCTACATCCTAAACTCTCGCCTACT
>JAJOZX010017736.1:0-65807 GCA_023014485.1 Bathynomus jamesi
TGTTTCGGTGAATAATGGCTAAGGTGGCTTTAGGCATGAAGTTATTCTTGAACACCGTAAAACATAATGACGCGATAGTGATTGCGACTTACAGCGGATCGCATTTGAAACGGCCTATGTACATCCTTCTAAAGGCCTGGAAGCATACTCTAAGCACGCGCACATCATTCACGCAATAACGCTCACATTCATCAGCTATATTATAAGGATTACGTTCATTAAAACTGTTGTAGTATCGATCAGTCTTCACGTTCATCTACACTCATAAAATCATAGTTAAAATAATGTTTGGGTGGTGGTGGGCCTACGTAATTTAAAGTCTCGCTGGTGAAGAAAGTGTAGAGGAAGTATCCTTTGGAAACTTCAGCTGCTACCCCCATCACCTTGGGTAGCTTTGCTAATTTACAAGGTGTGAATAATAAAGTGTCTTTAAATTGTACATTGCCTCTTATTTGCATCTGTATTAATTTGTTGCCTCTTTTCAATGGATCACCTGTAAATATCTCAGAGGATTCGTGCTCAAGCAACTCCTTATAAAGGAACTGCGTGTCAAATTTTGTCCCGTTATAGGACACAAATAGTTGAACAGGACTATCGTGGACATTCGTTTTAAAAACGTTTGTCCGTTTACCCCGCATTTGGGGCACTCGTCACATTCGATCCCCATACACTCATCGCAGATAGTCTGGCTCACAAGTAAATGTGGAATTACCTCTGGTTTCAGCGTTCGTATATGTTTCTATATCGTAGTATACAGTTATACAAGGGTTATTTTTAGGCTTAGCATCTTTCATATAACAGACATGCTTTACTCCATCCGCCTTATACTCCTCCTGGCATGTAGGACAGTGAATTTCGTCACACTTGTGCTTAAATTTCCCCCAATTATCCATTGTGTGAAACATACCACATTCACAGATTCTCATTTTCTTGCACGTGCCAGTTGATTTATGGTGATCAAAGCAGTTATTATTGAAGAATGTGCGTCTACACACATCACAGTCTCTCTTCTCAACTTCAACTACACGGCTTTCACATTTGGTGCTTTTACACTGTTCACATACCATGTGACATTCTTTACAATGTTTCACTATATCATCCGCAAACTCGAGGCACCCCTTACACAAATCATGATGTCTCCCATATTTTCGACTTTTGGCATAACTCGCGTAAAGCCACCTTATATTACGGATGGGGAGATACGTTGTCCCTGACAATCCTAAAATAAGTAGGGGTCTTGTACGATCTCTCACACAGCTTTTAAAAACATACACAGTCCTACGACGATCATCCAACCCAAATACAACTATACGGACACTCATTTCCTGTTCTACCCTTCTCAGCTCTTCAGGACCCATATTACAGTCAAATTCAAGTTCACAGTCTAGAGCTAGTTTACGGGCACGCTCCACGACCGTAGGCAACCAAATTTTTGTGGCCTGTGTATTTTGTACAGTAAACATACGTGCTAAGACTACTGCTATAAAGCCGCAACCACGATCGACGTTTATATGCTTTCGGTAAATAATCGGAGAAATGAAGTTAAGAGTATACGGTATGGCATTATGTCCCGCAACACGGAATACACGGTCAACATTTATCGTGAAGGTGTCCATATTAAAGGCTATACTACTTTGGGCGGCTTGCATTATACGTCCTAATATATATTCTACATCTTCAGCCGCCAAACGTCTAAATGGCACTACTACCCAATAATCATCTACATCACCATCATCTGACCCGAATCCAAAGGACAGACTCGTCCTGACTTCACGCTCGTCGCGGTTCTGAAGAGCAAACTCTACAATACGCTGTACAACCCGGCGTAGCCCGCGCTCAATTCCATTGCTATACATGGCTCTAGGGTCGACCCTAACTCTATACCGATTTCTAGTCAAGGCTGGCGTAGGGGCTGCGGAGCGCACCAACTCAAACGTTATATCATCCTCAACAGAACGAGTCACCGCTGTGGCGTTTGAACAAGAGTTTATATTGGATGATGTAGGATTGGTTGCGTAAGACGTTGAAGGTTGGGGATCTATTATTGCAGACTCAACAGAACGGGGGACAGCTGTGGAGGATGGACAAGTGGCTATATCGGCCAAAGATGCTGATGTGGGGTTGTCAGCGTAAGACGTTGAGGGTAGTGTTGAAAACCGGTTTGTAAAATTCCCCTAAAAATCGAAAACCGAAAGAAAAAACCGGTTTTATCGATTGATTTTTATTTGGCTCAAACTTGCGCGAACGTGCAGCTACGCGCTACAGCGCACAAAAAATAACTTCGAATACATTACCTATTAAGTTAAATTGTGACAAACTGGCAACTGCTCTTCAGTATAATTTTTGCCTATCTGGCAACTCGATCTTCAGTTTGTCTCATCATGTAGGCTGTAGTGTAGAGTCAGTCGACTAAAGCCCTATTCGCAGTATAAGACCCTTAATGCCCTTTGTTTCTTAAGATGTCATTTCCAAAATAGGGATAAAATCTAAATTAATTTATATATTTTTTCTTACACGAAGAGTCAATTTTCTGTTTTCTAGGTAAAGTTTTTTTTATTAAAAAATTTTATTTCAATGTTTTTTCCAAAATAGAGATAAATTTTATTTTTATTCTTTATAATTTTTTTACAAAAAGAAGTTTATTTCTTTCTAAGTATAGATGTTTTATTTTAAAAAATTATTTCAAATCTAAATTGTTTGAGTAATGTATTATTTTGGCTGAAATAAAATATGTCAAAGTTGTCATTTTCTTATTCATATGCATACATATGAAGCTGCATTTTTGCATTCTTTTGACCAAAAAGTAGGCGATAAGCTATGCTTGTTAAGTGTTAAATTCAGTACCTTTCAATTGTGGCTTTTAAAAATTACTATACTTTTAGGTCATAACCGGCTAAAACCGGTTTTCGAAAACAGATCGATTAAAAACCGGTTTGTAAAGTTTCGATTATTTTTCAACACTAGTTGAGGGCCTGGAGTCTATTATTGTAGACTCAACAGAACGGGGGGCAACTGTGGCGGATGAATAAGGGGATATATTGGCGGAAGGTGCTGCTGGGAGGCTTGTTGCGTAAGACGTTGAGGGTTGGGGCTCTATTACTGGTGGTTGTCTAACAACAGGCGCGTATTTCGGTCGCTTTATACCTGACGTGGGGTTCTCTTCATCATACCTCCGCTTTGAACGTGCTACCGGTATCGCTAGTGAGGGTTCGTCGGCAGGGGAGGATTCTGTGATCACAACTACACTGTCGTCGGGGTCATCCGTAATGTCGATGATGGGATGCTTTACCTCATCGTCATTCACGGTTCTGTGGGAGAAGAAAGAAAAATATATGGAACAGCACTCAAAATTTGTAATATTTTGTAAATGATCCACTTAGGAGTGTGACGTGTTAGAAATTCAGATTCACAAGCCCATCCACATGTATTATATCTGGACCTACAGGATGTGGTAAAACTGTGTTTATGCTTAAAATCATTAAAGAAAAGGGAGAGATGTTCTCGAAATTTGTGCATAAAGTTATATGGTGCTATTCGACGTATCAATCAGTGTTCAACGAGTACCAAGATGATATTTTGTTCCACAAAGGTGTATATGACGTTAATTCGTTAAAGGGAAATGAACATACAGTCATTGTAATTGACGATCTCATGTTGGAGATGGATAAAACGTTTTGTTTGCCGAGACATTTACAGTATTCTCCCACCATCTTAACATAAGCGTGTTCTTCATCAATCAGAATCTATTTTTCAAAAATAGATACATGCGCGATGTGTCGTTAAATACACAATATCTAGTCTTATTCGCACAACGTAGAGATGTATCACAAACTGGGGTATTAGCCAATCAAATGTTCCCGAATCAGCGTAAGGAGTTTTTGGAAGTTTATAAAGAAGCTACAAGCACGTTTAGGGTGCTTCTAAGAACGAATATATTTCCAAACGAGCCTGAAACGGTGTATACAAACACGTTTAGGGTGCTTCTAAGAACGAATATATTTCCAAACGAGCCTGAAACGGTGTATATTCCAGAATGACAAAGAGACTAAAGAAATACCGTGAATTAATAAAAATCTATCATCGACTGCCCCGGGCAATGTAGCAGATGTTTATTAAAAATATCGACTCCGACTTTTTAAAATGCATCTGTGAAATCTGTCTTAACGTTATAAATTGCAATGTATCAATGAAACCATCTCAGAAGGCTCGCCTACGCCGTTACAAGAACATAATACGTGCACTCGCTCGTAAAAGTCAAACTGTAGCGAAGAAAACACGAATTATTGTACAAACAGGAGGGCCATTTCTCCCCATCTTATTTTCAGTATGGGTCCTTTACTGACTAGATCAGTGCTCTTCAACCTTTTTATGCTTACCGCCCACTTTTGTAACTTTTGAATCTCCGTATCGCCCACCAAAATTAAAAATGCAAAAACTCAAACTAAAAGTTATATACCCTGCATAAAACAATAAAATTAATTGCAATTACCTTTAGATTAATGAGATCCTTGAGCCACTAGTGGGCGGTACCGCCCAGGTTGAAGAGCACTGGACTAGATTAATATAATGAAGAAAGTGGTTGTGATTCCACACGAGGTGTACGCTTCACTGCAAAGGAATCCAGACACGGATCTAGATCCCCGTAAAAGCAGACTTAAAAGAATGGAAAGCAAATTGCTAGCCCTATTAAACAGTGAAAAAGCATCTGATGAGAAAAGAATCTTATACCAAGAAGCTCTGTAGAAATTTCTTCACGAGTACGAAAATTATAAGAACCCGACAGAGATTCCTGTGGTTATTAGGCACAGCACGGGGGACGATGGACATGGCGACATAGGACCTGTACCCGACGATGCAGCTGAAACACCAAAGATTAAGGGATCAGCCACAAAACATATCGAGCATGTATTAAAAAGCACCCTCCCACATACATTGAGGAATAAAGGTTTAAGTCTTTATAATCTATTGAATGAGGACACAGCCATACAATGGACCGATACAGGCGAGATCATTGTGGAAGGATCAAGAGTACAGGGGTCGAATATCATAGACAGTGTCCATGATCTGGTGAGAAAGTGGGGTAGGCCATCACCATCAGGATGGAAGCATATTAAAGCAAGACTACAACAAATAAATGTCCCTAAAACGTTGATAGGAAATCTGAACAGGTTAAAAGACTTGGAACATGCAACGCATGTGACACAATTGAAGACGCCGTCACCCCCAGCGGTAACACCTTTGAAGAGGAGAAAGAAGAGGATAAACAACGGTCAACCCTACCCACTGAACGGACGCATTTCCTGAGCTCTCTGATTTTGCATCTACTTTTGTATATTGCTGAGAATTTTACTTTGGATACTTTTTGAATTTTATATACTTGCGTTTAAATTTACATTGTTATAGTTAAGTAATTGAATATTAGTGGTTTTTAGCGATTTAGAAGTTTTCATAGCGTGCCGGCTTAATTTAACTTATACCTGTGACTGTTTAAATTTTTAACTCCGCGATGCCGTCGCAGAAAGCGTCGTGTGTTAGGTGTAGGGTTAACCGGTGGTATTCGGAATTTAAGGATTATAACGGCGGTCCAGTGGCGATTACCGATAGATCAGTTTGTTTCTTTTGCGAGTTCATGGAGGAATTAGTGGACATAAAACGCAGTGTACGTGAGGTAGCGGATAGACTTGCAACGCTTGATGATGGCAGGGTTAGGGCTACGGTTGACGGAAGCCGAACCAATATTAACGTTGAAGACGTTAGTAATTTGAAGGGTGAGGTGCGTAACTTAGTTTCTAGTTTAGGTAGCTTGTCGGGAAGGTTAGATAGAGTTGAGGAAGAGGTTAAGGTTAGTCCGAGAGTAGTAGATAGCGAGGGATTTAGAGAGGTTAAGGGTGGAGCTAGGCCGCGTACATTAGGTGATAGGAATCCCCCCCTATCGAGGTTTCGAACCCTTTCGCCCATTTGGAAAGGGACGTGAATGAGGGGGAAACTATTTTAATTGGGGATTCTTTAGTGCGCCACATGGACAAAGAATTCGTTAAACGGAATCCAACCAAGAGGAGGAGGGTCTGTCTCCCAGGGGCCAGGGTTGACAGAGTTAGAGACGAAGTGGATAGGGTTGACGTTGCTTCCCGTCACTCAATGTTGGTGACGATGGTAGGAGGCAACGACTCGTATAGGCCCGATACGAGAGTGCCTGACGTTTTGGAGAGATATAGGGGTTAATTAGGTCCCTGAAGGCGAGGTCAGATAGGTCTTTAGTTCTAGGTATTACCCCTAGGCACGGGTTGGGTCTTAGAATTACGTCCAAAACAATATTTTTGAATAACAAATTAGAAGAGATTTGTGCTGAGGAAAATGTACCCTTCGTAAAGCTGTGGTCCGAATTCAATGATCCTAGCCTTTTTATAAAAGATGGGGGTGCATTTTAATGAAATAGGTAATGCTAGGCTAGGTAGGTTAATAGACGAAAGCGTGCGAAAGCTGTATAGGTCGAAGCCTTCTTTAAACGTTGTGGGTCCGGGAAACGCGGCCCGACGTGATAAATAGTTTAAAACGCGGGCCCGTGGTAAAAAATAACTTAAACGTTTTTTATTGCAACGCGCGTAGTATTAGAAATAAATTAAATGAATTTAAGGCGGTAATTTATTCCGGCAACTATGATATAGTTGCTATCACTGAAACTTGGTTAAATACCGTGACTCCGGACTTGTTGGGGGAACTTGAGATACCGGGTTTTAAACTCTTTACTAATGATAGGTTACATAGATTTGGAGGCGGCGTTTTGCTGTACATTCGTAATTCCCTTAGGGCTATCGAGGTTAAGTTAGATTTTCCGGCAGCAATTAATGCGATCTGTGTTGAAGTTAGGGCGCGTAGTATTAGTTTTATTTTTGTTGTTGTTTATAGACCTCCCGTTCAACCCCTCGATATAGATACTAGATTTTACTCACTTCTTGGTAATTTTATTGACAATCGGAATAGTATAATTGTCGGAGATTTTAACTGCCCTAATGTTAATTACGAGAATTTTACGGATAATGAAGAGGGTTTGAGATTGGTTGAGTTTATGGACGATAACTTTTTACGACAGATAGTTACCGAACCAACGCGCGGTGATAATATTTTAGATTTGGTGATGACGAACGGCGAGAATATAGTCGAAGGTTTAGAAGTAGGCGAGAGTTTAGGATGTAGCGATCATCAAATTCTTAGGTTTAAGTTATTGATAGAAAATACTAAGGATAGTAACGTAATAGAAGTCCCTGATTTTCGTAGGGCTAATTTTGATAGTTTCGCGGATAGGATGAGAGTAGTGGACTGGGATAACTTATTTATGGGTAATGACACAAATTTGCGTTGGGTGGCGTTTAAAGAAAGTTTTAGGAATATTGAAAGGGAGTTTATTCCTCGTAGGCCCAAGCGCGCTAGTAATCGTGGTAGACCGAAGTGGTGGAGTAGGGAAATAGGAGAGTTTATAAACGAGCGTAATAGAGCGTATAGACTTAGTAAGCGTAATGGCCAGGTAGCTAACTTTAATAGATATATCGAGCTTAGACGTCAGGTTAAAAGATCAGTTAGGAATGCCAAGCGTAATTTAGAGATACTTATAGCTGCGGATAGTAAACATAATCCAAAAAAGTTTTTTGAATACGTTAATAATCGTAAGCCGGTAAAAAATAACATAGGCCCTCTAGTGGATGTTAATGGCGCTTTGGCTTCTGACGCTCAGGCGATGGCGGGTATTTTCAATAACTTTTTTGCGACAGTTTTTACCGTAGAAGACGTAAATAATGTCCCCGACGTGGATGATATCGTTCCATTTAGTAGCGAGACTATTTTGGATGAAATAACTGTTTACGAGGCTGAGATTGCGCATTATATCGATAGGCTAAAAGTTAGCAAGGCTCCAGGCCCTGACGCTTTTTATCCCAAACATTTGAAAGATTTGAAAGAAGTTATCGTAGGCCCCTTAACGAAGATCTTTAATCAGTCACTCGAAACGGGGATTATTCCTGAAGACTTTAAATTAGCTAACGTCACGCCTATTTTTAAAAAAGGCGACCGCGCGGTAGCTAGCAATTATAGGCCCATTAGCTTAACGTCAATTGTAGGTAAACTTTTGGAATCCGTAGTTAGGGTTCGTATTATCGATCACTTAGAAAGTAGAGATTTGATTAATAGTAGTCAGCATGGGTTTCGACGCCATAGGTCTTGTTTAACTAATTTGTTAGAATTTTATAACGAAATAGTGCGCGAATACGATAGGCATAGAGCAGCTGACGTTATTTTTTAGATTTTAAAAAGGCGTTCGATACAGTTCCGCATAGGAGACTAATTGCGAAGGTTAAAGCGCACGGTATACGCGGTCAGGTAGCTAACTGGTTAGAAGAATGGCTTCGTGCTAGGAGACAGAGGGTCGTAGTTAATGGTAGTGAATCAGGGTGGTTAGATGTAGGTAGCGGTGTCCCACAGGGTTCAGTGTTAGGCCCATTGCTATTCGTAATTTACATTAACGACATAGATGTAGGATTGACTAGTAACGTGTCAAAATTCGCGGACGATACTAAAATAGGCGGTAAGGTTGTTAACGAGGACGATAGAAATAGGATTCAAGACGATGTAAATAGGATTATGGAGTGGACAGATAAGTGGCAGATGCAATTTAACGTAGACAAATGTAAAGTTTTGCATATAGGTTCTCGCAACAATAATTACGCGTATACGATGGATGATAGGGAGTTAGCGAGCGTTGACGAGGAAGTAGATTTAGGCGTACGCGTATCTAAGGATTTAAAGCTTAGGAACCAGTGCCTGGAGTCTTGCGCAAAAGCTAATAGGATGTTAGGCTTCATAGCGCGTAATTTCGAATTTAAATCGAAGGATATTATATTGCCCCTTTACAAGTCCCTAGTCAGGCCTCATTTAGAATATGCAGTTCAGTTTTGGTGCCCGTACTTGCGTGAGGATATTGATAGGTTAGAAAGGGTTCAGCGTCGTGCCACGAAACTTATTCCGTCATTGCGCAATAAGCCTTATGAAGATAGGATTAATGAGTTAGACCTCTATTCACTCGAAACTAGGAGATTAAGGGGGAGCTTATTGAAGTTTTCAAAATCGTTAATAACATCGATAACGTAAATTTTGACAAATTGTTCACTTTTGATAATAGTAATACTCGCAATAACGGATTTAAGTTGCGTGGCAGGCGTTTTATTACTAATATCGCTAAAAACTTCTTTACGTTTAAAGTAATTGATAAATGAAATAATCTTCCCGCGTCAGTCGTTCATTCTACCAGCGTTAATATGTTTAAGAACCGTCTTGACAGACATTTTAAAGGTATTAACGTTGTTTAATTTAAAAAACAACAAAGTTAGCAACAGAAGCTCTGGTGGTGGTGCTCGAGGATGAGTCTGTTGACGATGAATGCCAGCTTGTGACATGCCAGCGTGTGATGCCAGCAATAAAATTATTAAAAAAAAAAAAAAAAAATTAGACTAACACGAATGTAGATGTAGCTCATAGCGTAAACTAACCCACTTTTTGTTTAACTTTACCTACTTTTTTTTTTTTTTCCTTCTTATCCTCTCCTTACTTTGCATGTCTCACTCTTTTCTTGCATGTTTGTAGTTTGTATGGTATGACAGTGAGTTAAGACTGTGTTTGCATGGTTTGTAAGCGTTCTTATTTTACTTCTTTTCATCTTTCACCCCTCTCCTATTCTCCGACTATTTTTCTGACTTGTCGGCAGTGGCCGGCGGATGATGATGGTGAGACACTTTTCCTCTTTTTCTGAATGAATGTTAACCCATGAGTGATAGGTGTTGCTCTTACTTAACCCCTTATTCTCTTCTCTTCTCTTAACCCGCTACTCTTTCCTTTCTCTCGGGCTAACCTTAGAGTGGATCTTAGGGTCTTTGTTAGCCTTAGCTTCTGTAGATCTGTAGATCTGTATTAAGTAAACGCTATTATGACATTTCTAACCCAGCCTCCTACGGCGGCGTAGATAGACTGTACAGAAGTGTTTACGGAGTAGGAAAAAAAGATGTTGAGAGATTTTTGCGGGAGCAGGACGCTTAAACGCTTCATAAGCCGGTGAGAAAAAGGTTTAAAACAGCCAAGACAACGGCTGCCTCGATTGATTCTATTTGGCAAGCAGATTTAACAGACATGCAAAGATATTCTGTGTATAACGATGGTTACTGTTACATTCTATTCATAATAGATGTATTCTCTAGATATCTGTGGCTAGTTCCTCTGAAAAATAAATCACCTGAAACAGTTGCTAAAGCCACCAAAACGCTAATGTTAAAAGAAAACCGGGTTCCTGGCTATTTTTGTACGGATATGGGGGAGGAATTTATAGGCCGTGCTTTTCAAAACATGTTGACAGAGTTTAATATCAGCTATTACACAACCAATTCTATACATAAGGCTTCTTTAGCTGAAAGAGTTCAACGTACCATTAAGGAACGCATGCACCGCTATTTTACACATAAAAACACACAGATTTCTAGACATTCTGGAATCATTGGCATCATCCTACAACCGCTCACACCATCGCACGATTGGGACAACACCTAACGAAGTTTTAGAAAGAGATACGCCCCCGAGAAGAGATGGATCACCAACACCACCACACTCTGCGCGCTTAAAAATCAATGATTATGTAAGGCTGTCGCGTTCGGGAAATAAATTCGCAAAAGGTTTTCAGCAAGGATGGACACGTGAGATTTTTAAAGTTAGGTCTATGAGACCTAAAGGTGAGATAATGATGTATTACGTTGAAGATTTGAATGGGGAAGAAATCTCAGGAGGCTTTTACCGCGAGGAATTGCAGAAAGTTGCATTTAATTTAGGAAAAAATGTGTTTAAAATTGAGAAAATTTTAGGAAGCAAAGGTTCAGGAAAGAGAAAAATGTACCTGGTGAAATGGGTAGGGTACCCAGAAAGCTTCAACACCTATATAAAAGCTGATGCAATAATGAAGCTTAAATAGTATGCAACATGGCTCCTAACCATTTCTCCGTCACACTCCCGTCCTCCTCGTCCCTGTCTATACATCCTAACAACACACTAGCCAACTTTGTATCAGAGCTCCATGGACCCATTGAATTGGGTCGTGATTCGTATGAGGTGGGGTTATGTGAACTCCAGTTAACCACCAAATTTTTAACTCTTGAAAAAGCACAGGTCATATTTCTGATCCTTAGAAGCACCGATGAATGCGAAAAATTAGGCATAATCTTAGACAATACTGTACGCTCAACCCTGTGCGGTGAGGGACGGTTCTATAGCATAAATGTTTCGTTAGGAATCGGGCATTATGATACAGCCATGGATATTGTGGAGGGTTTAAACAAGAGTCTTGAAAATTCGTACATGACAAACGATTTACTTTTTGAAATCGTAAACATAGACACGCCCGCATGCACATTGAGGTTAAAATCAACGCTTAGTAAAAATATTAGAGATAAAGAGCTGTTCACAATTGCGGCTGAGGGCCGATATAGCGCAGTCTTCCAAAGAGAGACATTTCACGAGGCACAACGTGACTTGTCCAGCTTAATGTTTCAATTGAAGATCGAGAAATTTGCTGAAAGCTCTCAGTCCCCAGACATGTGCTATATTTACAGTAATATAGTGGAGCACCAGTTTGTTGGGGATACCCAGGCACGCCTGCTGCGCATTGCCCACATCCCCAACCATAGAGAAAGGAGTTTGAGTATTACATATGACTGACCCCATTATGTGAATGTCGCAACTAATTTAATAACCAATATCTCAATATATATAAGAACGATTGAGGGTGAAAATTTCCCATTCGGTAACGGGAGCTTAACAGTGAAGCTACACTTTCGACACACTGAGTTATAATGGATAGAAAGCCTTTCACCGTCTATCGAGGGGTGAGATACCAGCGCGGTAGTGGACTTGGGTCCATTTTTTCATCCATACTACGTACGGCTGTTCCTTTGCTGAAGAGGAGTGCCAGATACCTCGGAAGGAAAGCGCTACAATCAGGTCTTAACACTGCAGAAGACATATTGGCTGGGGCTAAACCTAAAGAAGCTCTAAAAAAACATTTAAAGCGCACACGGGACGAAATCATCAAAGATGCAAAGAGAAAAATGCGTGGTGGCGGGAAGAAGAGGGCTGTCCGGAAGAAGGGGTCACTTGGTATTAAACGTAAAAGGATATCAAAAAGAAGTGCTGTAAGCGAACGAAACCTATGGTTGACCACTTTTTTAACTGATATAAGCTAAGGACATTGATCTCATGAATCATAGTTTGTTTACTACTTGTCGAGAGAGGAGGCACTATTTCTAACTGGTCATGGCACGCTTCATTCACCCATGTAGTTCACAATGCTGTAAATCGGAGCTATCCCTTTTTGAGATGCCTCCAACTCAAGTTTCTATTGAGCACAGTGACTTTATTAAAATTAACCCTTTAAACACAATTAGATCCCCGAGTGCTCCTATAGAATTCGTGATACCCAGCTCAGGTCCTTACTTTTTTGATCCAAGCTGTGTGCACATGTACGCTAAGCTACGTATAGCCCATTCTGATGGAACGGACTGCGATGACAAATATGCTGTATACCCTGAAACAAACTTTCTGCACTCCATATTCAACCAGTGTGACGTATATTTATATCAGGCCAACATTTCGTCAGGCACGGGATACTATCATCTACGAGCCTATCTGGAAAATGTCCTCAACTTTTCCAAAGAAGCGAAGGCTTCCTTTTTAAGTGCCGAGGAATATTATCAAACTAAAGACGAAAGTAGTATAAAGGACAAATTTAAAAATTCTAAAAAGAAGATATACGAGTGTTTTGGACGTCTGGACACAGATTTCACTTTCCAGGAGAAGTTGCTTGTCAACGGGGTGAATATGAAAATAAAGCTCACCCGCACGAGTCCTGAGATCTGCTTAAATCTGGATGCAGATCAAGAAGAGGGAGCAAAGCCCGTTGTGGTTCACATTATGGAGACATACCTCCGCGTACGGCGAGTGAAATTAAGTTCACCAAAACAACTAGAAATTGAGAAAAATTTACTAAACTGCACAGTCAAATACCCTATTAACAGAGTACAAATCAAACTATATACGGTGCCTGCAGGGTTGGCGTCGAAGCAGATAGAAAACATTGCCCTGGGAAATCTTCCTAAAAGGATATTAATCGGAATGCAGGACCATGCTTCGGTGAATGGAAAATATAAAAAGAGTGCCTTTAAATTCGAGAATTTCGGACTTAAAAATATAACTCTATACGTTAATGGCATTGCTTTGGGTGGAACATTGGATACGGACTATTCATCGGACGCTGTGTTACCTCTTTGCGCGAGAGCCTATAGTAATCTGACCCATATTGCAGGTGATTGTGATGAGCTTGGTAATGGGGTAACGCAGAAAGAATTCATTGATCAATTTAACCTTTATCCGTTTGACATTACACCTGACTTATCTGCTAGCGTAAATACGCATTTAAGCCCACAACAGAGCGGAAACATCTCAGTGAGGTTGGAATTAACCAATCCTATAGACGCGCCTATTAGTGTACTAGTATATCTCGAGTCGCAAGCCCTAATAGAAGTAGATAGATTTAGGTGCGTTATCACTGACTTTTAAAATGGATGCTAATACACTTCAGAGAGTAATGAATAGTGAACGAGTCACACGTTCCAAATTTATCGGCGTGTTTGCGAAGAATGAAACATTGAGTTTGCCAAGTACGCGAGAATTCGGTAGTCTTATTGTGAACACAGATGTCATCGGTAATGAAGGGATTCATTGGATTGCAGTCTATTTTAAAAATAGACACCGCCTGTACTATTTTGATTCACTCGGTACTCAACACTGGAGTGACCCTGTTATTGTAAAATTTCTCGCTCAGTTACATATTCCCGAAGTTGTATGGAACCCGTTTCGAATACAAGGATATTTTAGTAATATTTGTGGAATGTACTGCATTTCATTTCTCATGCATATGTCACGTGATAAAGAATTTATAAATTTTTAAAATTTATTCGACCCGTGTCACACTCGCCGAAACGATGAAATGGTATGCAGACAGATAAAAATCCGTTTTCCAATTGTGCGTACTCGTTGTATAGTATAATGTTTTTGTTCGTGTGTATATTTGTAACGTTAGTTTGTATATTCTGTAGTTTAAGATGGTTATTGTACTGATTTCTTTCATTTAATAAATTGATGAAAATATATTGTCTTCTTCCCCCAAAAAAAGATCGAAAAACACATTATTTCGATGTGACATTCATTATGCTGACTGTTCGGTATATCCTCCGTATTCATGACACGAGATTCTTCAAAAGATTGTATAACACGTGTCAAATCCTCATCGGACCTTAAAGGAAAAGAATAATGTTCATATTGAATCTTTTTTAATAAAAACATATACAGAGTATACATATTGTAAGACAGACCCCATTATGTGAAGATATCTTTGGTTCGCTCAGAGAAGCTCATTTAAGAGGTAATCCCGAATAACATTTATAAAAAAACATGCAAAAGATTGCCATAAAAAATTTCGATTTTAGCATAATGGTGAGCATCTAAATGAAGTATTTGACGAGATACTACATCCCTCCATATATATGAAATCATCTTTCTGACAGTTTGTGAATAAAAAATAAAAATAAAATTATAGACACTTACATTTCTATGGTAGTCCCTTCCGTCGGATTTTAAGGAGCGTCATTGCAAATATCATCAACGGTTTGCGTTGGAAATAATCCATCACGGTCAATCGCGTTAAAAAGATTAATTTCAGTCAATGCTGCAGTGTCACCTTCTTGATACAAATCCGGAAAAGTGTAAAGTTCGTGATCCATGGCGGAGGGAATGTTTATTCACTGGCAGAGGGAATGTTTATTCACTGGCGAAAATAGCTACTGTTACTCCCAACTGAAAAATATTTCCTTTTATATGCACAATCACGAAGCTCCGCCCCAAAAGATCAAGAGCAGATGTTCGTAATGATTGGTTGGCAGTGTAACTGGGTGGAGCTATGATAAGTTTGTGTACCAATCGTAACACCGATATAACGGGTCCATGCTTTGGACGACTAATGGCATCTTTATATTTTCTCCATAGATTTAATGCTCGTATTACTCCTTGCATTCTCCGTCACGACAATATTTGTATCTATACTTGGTTTTCCAATCCATCCCTTTATGCAATATTGTTCACAACAATATTTTATTATTTTGCGTCCATACTAAATTGAGTCTCCATTTTCGGTTGCAAGTTATTTTTCGCCTATACTAAATTGAGTTTCAAATTTCGGTTGCAGGTTATTTTGCGCCCATACTAAATTGATCCTCAATTTTTTGGGTGCAAATTATTTGGCAACCATACTAACCACAGCTTTCCCAAGATTTCTGACTTGTGGATTTTTACTTCTCGTAGAGATGTGTGAATAAATAACCACCCCGCCAGTGTTGAAGCTTAGTTCGGATTCCACGTTAAACTGTAGGTCTAAGACAGAGTGAAAAGCTTAACCATTGTTACAATTCGCCGAGGAGTTAGTTATTATTATTATTACTAAAGAGAAAAATCTACATTGTTTTTGTGCATATCACATTTTGCAGCCACAATATTCCCGGATCAATAATCACTAATGTAATCGAGAGGAGCAAATTATTTGGCAACCATACTAAACACAGCTTTTCCAAGATTCCTGACTTGTGGATTTTTACTTCTCGCATAGATGTGTGAATAAATAACCACCCCGCCAGTGCTGAAGCTTAGTTCGGATTCCACGTTAAACTGTAGGTCTAAGGCAGAGTGAAAAGCTTAACCATTGTTACAATTCGGCGAGGAGTTAGTTATTATTATTATTACTAAAGAGAAAAATCTACATTGTTTTTGTGCATATCACATTTTTCAGCCACACTGTTCCCGGATCAATAATCACTAATGTAATCGAGAGGATTTTATAATAAAGAAATTGTAAATATATCCATTCCTTTATTTATTTAAAAAAAAAAGAAAAGAATAAACAAATCTCTCTCTGTGTATATATATATATATATATTACGAGATAGGTGTACGCCTGGTGTGAATGAATTCTGTATTTTAAATGAGTCTATAGTTTCATTGGTACGTTTTATTTCCCACTAACTGTGTACACGAGATAAATGTACGCATATTGTAAATGAACTCTTAAGCTGTTCTTTTTTCATTACATACAAGGACAAGAACTACCACAATAAGTAATGCATCCCGTGCAATTTCTGCCCGCCCGTGCTGCAGTTTAGTTCGGTTTCCACGTTAAACTGTGGGTCTGAGGCGGAGTGAAAAGCTTGACCAATGCAATTCGGCGAAAAAGAGTTAGCTTTCATTATTACTATTGTAATTTGTACCACCATATATATATATATATATATATATATATATATTGTGTGTGTGTATTGTGTGTGTGTGTGTGTGTGTAAATGTTTCCATTCCTTTATTTATATTTTTAAAAATGAAAAGAATAAACAAAACTTTGTGTGTGTGTGTGTGTGTGTGTGTGTGTGTGTGTGTGTGTGTGTGTTAATTTTTGAAAAATGTATAATAATAATAATAATAATAATAATAATATATCTTTCCAATTCAATAACAGAGATGTTATCTATGAATATGACACCATACAAATTACGTGTAAATAAAAATAACGGAGTTGATAAAATATAAAACATTTTTTAGTTACAAGACAAACGCATGGAGAGCGAGAAGAGGAGGATTCGAGTCTTTGAGAGAGAGAAAGTTCAACCCAAATTCCTTCTCGCCAGTTTGCGGTTTTAAAAGGCCTCGGGCTAGATCTTTTTGCTGGATCTCTTGCTTACCTGCTCCGCTCACTCCTCGTCTCAACACAATGTTAAAACAAAACATTCTAAGAGTTAATATTGGGATTCGTTTTAATAACTGAAAGAAAGTAAATAGAACGGCGTTTAAATAATTAGTTTCTTATATTGTTAATATTGGTTTTATTAAGTGATTCTCTTAAAAGGAGAAAATTCATTTGCTTTAAATTAATATACTTTTGTCATTTTTCTGATTTTCATTCACATAATATATACAGAGGTGTGTGTGTGTGTGTGTGTGTGTGTGTGTGTGTGTGTGTAGATTTGAGAATATGTTAATGGAACGATTTCTTTTGCTAAGCCAATTGTTTAGTGAATTTTTTAATGTTAATATTGTTTTAATTCACTTTGAGGTGAAAATCCGTTTATATATATATATATATATATATATATATATATATATAGGAATGACAAAATTAAATAGACACAGTTAATATGATTCTTTCTGTATATATATATATATATATATATATATATATATATATATAAGGTGAGGAGAAAGTTGTTCAATTGTGTGTGTGTGTGTGTGTGTGTGTATTTCGTCTGAACTATAATTTTGACGATCGTACGTATTATATTATTTTTTGGGCAGTAGAAGGCAAATTCTATTTATTTAATTAATAAACATTTTCTTACTGTCAATTTCGATTTTCAAGAGAAAGTCTGTATGCTTTGGTAACGAATTAAATAAATGGTGGTATCTAGCAACTCACCCTAATAATGTATACCTGTACAATTAAAATAAAAAATGGTATCTGGCAACTCAACCATCATCTATATAAGACCCGCTTGGCTTCGGAGCTGGCAGTTTGATGATGACAGCTGTTGAATAAAGATCTCTCTCCTTCCCTTCTTAGGTTGAGACTTAGCTTAGTTTCCCTTTGGGGGTTAGGACATCCCACCTTGTCCCCCCAAAGTCCTCCTCCGTCTATCCTTTCTCTCTTAGGCTAAGGCAACCCCTTTGGGCGGAGGTCATCCTCCCTTCTCCCCCCGAAGATCCCTCCCCTCTCCCCCCTTCAGGTGTACCCGCCCCCCTTGGCTCCTTCTAAGCCAACTGGCTGATTAGGGGTCTATAAGAGGACGGCGGGTCAGCTGAAGCGTTATTATGCACTTGGCAGGAGCCAGGTGAATACCTCTCTTCCTTTCTCTCCTCCTGTCTTTCTCTTGGGGGATAACGCCGCCTCCAAGTTTCCTGACCCCTTGTTACACCTGCAGCATCCCCCCACCCCCATTTGCAGCAATGAGTTGTTGCATACCCCCACCCCCCTTTGCAGCATTGAGCTGTTGCATAACCCCCTTCATTGCATACCCCCACCCCCTTTGCAACCCCCACCCATTTTTCAACCCCAACCCCCTTTGCAACATTGCAACATTCCTGCACTCTAACCTTTTGCGGCTATACTACTCACGATGACGGAAGACCACACAACAGTTTGCAAACAAGAGAGGCTATCACAAAAATGCGCTTGACTGTGTTACCCCACCCTCTATACGGCCCGGATCTGACACCTTCAGACTTCCATTTGTTTGGGCCAATGAAAGATGCTATTCGTGGAAGAAAGTTTCAGAGTGACGATGAGGTTGTTGAGGAGGTTAAGAGGTGGTTGCAGCGGAACTCAGCGGACTTTTACCAGCAAGAAATAAAGGCCCTTGTTTCGAGGTGGAGGAAAGCCGTAGAAAAGGATGGAGACTATGTGGAAGAATAGAAACTTGTAGAAAAGGTATGTAACTACGTGTGTACAAAATTTCTGGAACTTACAGTACAAGGAAACTTGGAAAAAAAAAAAAAAGGTGGAGCAAAATATATTGAGTGGCCCTCGTGTGTATATGTATATATATATATATATGTATATATATATAGGATCACCCAAACCCACAAAGAAATTAACTAAAACAGTGTTTAAAAAGGCTAATTAATTTCGGCCGGTCACCACCAAGCCCTTTTCAAAGCCATAAACTAGTTAAAATGCCCAACAAGGTTAAAACTTCCATCCTGCGGAAGAGCTGAAGTATAAATGACCCCATTATCTTGATGATGAAGTTTTACATATTAAAAGTATATTTAGAGTTCTGGGTTATTCTAATTTGTTCATTGATAAAGCTTATTTCGCTGCTAGATCTTTCTTCTCTCCTAAAATTAGGAATCTGGATAAAGACGTTTTATTCCTGAAAGTGCCTTTTGAGGTTAACAAAGGGTTTTCCTCACTTTTGCCACAGCGGATTAAGTTGGTCTCCGCTGTACCAGATAAATTGTCTTCGTTCATCCGTCATCCTATTACAAAAGCCTCTCACAATTCTGGCGTAGTTTATGAAATCCCAAGTGGAGGCTGCCCTCAAAAATACATCGGAGAGACAATTGATTTTCAGAGAAGGATTAATTCCCACAAATCTGACCTGAGATCGGGTAATACTTGTAGTTTAGTTCAGCATTGGAACGTCATGATCATATTTTTAACTTTCAGGATTCTAAACCTATTTTGAAGGTCAGGGACAAGGAACAGAGAAAAATATACGAGGCATTTTATATTTTAGAGAAAACACCATTTCACATATTAAGCTGTCCTATAGTATGGATAGTTTTATTTTTAACATTTTAAAATATTCTCGGGCATTTTCGGGTCGTGACCGGCTGTTAGATGTACAGGACTGATTTTTACTTAAATATTTCTCACCTGAATGTTTGAAATCTGGAAAAAAAATTTTGCCTTCACCAACTGCCAGATGTATGACAGCCACCATCTCTTTGGCCGTGATTATGCCTTAACACAGTCATTTATACTTCAGCTCTTCCGTAGGACGGAAGTTTTTAACTTTGTTGGCCATTTTAACTAGGCTTGGTTGTGACCGGCTGAAATTAATTAGCCCTTTTAAACAGTTTCAGTTCTTTTCCTTGCGGGTTTGGGTGATCTTATATTGTTGCGGTAAATGCAATCAAAGCTTATATATATATATATATATATATATATATATTTATATATATATATATATATATATGCAAATCACAAAGCAACACGTGATCTTTTTAATAAGCAAAGAACCACAGGGAAAAGGAAACACGAAGTCCAAGCGCTTTCGTGATATATTCACATCTTCAGGGACAAGAGAGAAATAGAAAGAATTTACAAAAATGAGTTAAATACACAAGCGTAAAAATTACCCAATAGGCAACTCAATCTAAAAACAATAAAAACAATCTAAAATTCCCCAATAGATAACTTAATCTAAAGGCTACTAAATTATCGAGTACATAAATACTATATAAAAGAAATTATACAATTAACATGAACACAAAATGATAACAGTCATTAGAAATAGTATTTATTTAATTAAAACAGGGAATTAAGTGACAAGAATGCAGTAGTCTAAGGAAACAAAGGACATGGCGCAATCATCAGCACGTGCTATTTCCAAAATATTCCGTTACCTATTGGGGAAGCGAAAAATCCCCCAATAGGCAACTCAATCTAAAAACAATCTAAAACTTCCCCAATAAAGTCTAAAGTCTACTAAAATATCGAGTACATAAAAACTATATAAAAGAAATAATACAATTAAAAATATACACATAAAAATGATAACAATTATTAAAATAATATTTATTTAATTAAAACAAACAATTAAGTGGCAAGAATGCGGCCAGAATGTTCCACCACTTTTCTGACAATGTAAGAATCTAATTTGTAAAGCCCAGGGCTAATATTAAGAACAAAATCAGCATTATTCTTGATCACACTCGATTCAATTATATTTCTATTCACAATAGATTTACTAAAACTTAATTTGGAGACATTTTTCCAGTCAATGGGATGATTAGTATCTCTTACGTGAATTAAAATGGAGTTAGATTCCTGGCCGGTTCTTATACTGTATTTATGCTGCTTAATACGTAATTGTAATGTCTTGCCAATTTGATCAATGTAAAATTTATTACATATTGTACATGGAATTTTATATACACAACCCTGTTCACTTAAAGGGGTTTTTAATCAATGAATTCTTAATTACATCTAAATTTCTGAACGCGATATTTACGTTAAAAGTCCTCAGCAATTTTGGCAGATCAAGGAAATTTTCTTTAAATGGTAATGCTAAGACGTTTCTTGTGGTATAAGGAGTCTTGTCTTTTACCTCGTAGAATATTTTCTTTGCCATTTTTAAAGATTTATCTATGCAGTTCTTTCGATATTTTAAATCAAATGCAATTTTATATATTTTACTAATTTCATCATCAATGAACTCTGGGCTACAAATTCGTAAGCATCTTAGGAACAATGTAGAAAAAACGGTTCGTTTTACGTTAATGTGGTGAGCCGAATAATAATGAATATAGGAACAATTATTAGTGGGTTTTCTGTAAATATTGTACTTGAACTTTTTTCCGGACCTATATATTAAAACATCTAAAAATGGGATCGATGAATCTTTTTCTATTTCAACTGTAAAATTGATAGAGGGAGTTAAATTATTAAGCTTGGGTAAGAATTCGTCGAGATTTAAAGTTTCGGGCCAGAGGCAAAAGTAGTATGGCCGCAAAATGGGAGAGTGCATATGCAATTGCAATATTGATCATATGAGTGCCAGTGCTAACCCCATCCCCCAGTGCCAACCCCCCATGGTGCCAAAAAAAGGGGTGGAGAGGGACTCCTACAGCAAGCTGGGGGAGTCCACCCAACCCCTTTGGGGGAGAAGGTGGGAATAGACCATCCAGCTTCTGCGAGAGGCAGAAGCTTAATGTGAGCTCACAGTAGCAACACTTGACTTAGAACTCGAAATCCGCCAGCTGGCTTATTCCGCCAGTTGACGTATGTGTATATATTAATTAACTTTTCAGCTGCCAGATTGCCCTATTCAGATATTCTTGACAGTTGGCTTAGAAATCTGTCAGTCGGCTTAGAAGGCGTAACCAGCCATTTGGCATATATATTCCCATCACCCCAGTTATTCCTTAATATTATATACAACCAAAAGAAATAAATAAAACCACATTACATCATTCTGTTTATTTAGACGAGTTAAGGGAAATAATTCATGAAATATATAGGAATTAGATATACATTCAAAAATATATACAGCAAAAGTACACACATTAAGCGAAGGATGTATATACATTCTTAAATAATAATATTACTTCAGAATAAAACTATATAACCATTTAATATATGTACGAGCAAATACGCCCTTATATATATAAACACCAAAACTTATATAAAATATTGTAATAGTACAGGATAAAACTATGTTCTACCGCGCTTAACTAAAACACTAAACTCGCACGTGATCGAGTCTACAGTTACAGCATTGTTGCTTTGTACTATAAATAAATAAGATTTAGCATTATTTCACCACTCAATGTGTGCGGGCGCCTATACTCGATGTAAAGGGCCCTCATATCGTTCAATACTATTTTTGTGCCCACCTTACAATTGGTTGGCAAATTATCTTTACCCACGGAAAGAATACAGTCAAAAGCACACACAAAGAGGGTGTCGTTAGCCACAACTTCATTATTAAATTCAAGTTTAAAAACAATCCTTTCCAGTCAGGAATTTTTTCTTACCGATCCGAGCTTTTCAATCGTGAACTCTTCTTCACAACGCATAGCGGCAATTCAAATAATCTTCTAAGTCGTAACGACAGCTGCTCATTATATAGAGTTACAATTCTTCAGGGTGGACAGTGTAGGCGAGCTCTGCCCTGTACCGCTCAAGTCCTTTGTACCAAAGTTCATGATATTTCGAAGAGTCTAAACCTTTTAAATAAGCATCCAGCTCTAGACCATTCTCACCTTGTTCATTCCTACATTTGATAAGCCCGTCGAGCAGAGCGGTGTATGATTTAAGAACTGTGTCAAAATAAATCATATCCGTAACACGCGCGTCTAATATAGGCTTCAACTTGCGGAATCCGACGATTTCAAACATTCTGTCGGGGATGAATCGGTTTCGCGTTGGGACAAGAACGTTATTATCAGATACATTCTTCCACATCAGTTGTATATCAATGCATGGCTGATCGTTATTTACACACAACGTACAAACAACGGCATATGAGGGGGCATCACTAATCTGTTCTCTTCTTGTACCTACACCTACAGGTATTTTATAAGTCCTCACCCCACTTCTCAACTATCACGAAGACGCTATTCATCTCTTCAACACTTAAATAAATAACTACGTTTGTTTGCTTGTCTACAAGTCGTTTCAAGTATATAGTTAATGGCACCGGTTTCACGCCTGAACACGCGCAATGACTTCGTCACGGACACATCGTACTCGGCATTGAGAATGCTTCTCAAAGGAAGTTCCATCGTATTCAAGGAGTGCACGTCCAGTCGGTTCAAGCTCTGAGATGACTATGAGCCACTGGTGGCCCAATCGGCTCGATGGAGGGGAGTGAGTCACACCATAAGCTGTTGAATCGTGTACGGGTTTGTTCTAGCATGAATCACGCGTGTACTTGTACCCATTATACCGGGCAATTTTTCGGACACATGGGGTAATTTCAGTTTTAATGTTTTATCGGAATGCGCACTAGACGTTCATTTTCTCCACACATTAACAATCTGGTGCACTATTTGAGAGAAACATGTGCCCGTATTTATCTTTTTTGTTTAATAGTCGATACTCGTCTCTAAACTCTATTAAAAACTCACACAGGCCTTTAGCCACAACCTCACTGCGAACCTCGTCATGATATATATGAATGTAGTGGTAAAAGTACTTTGGCTTGTCCATGATGACAAAGTTTACAGTCTCAGCCGCAGGGTACGCGTACTTGGTATGATGCAGCATGACATAATGCCGCCTGTCACACCACTCATCAACAAGACTCATTACCCATACCCATTGTTTCTCTTCTGCTTGCGTTATTTCTTTCACCTCACGGTATATGTACGCTTTTATACAGTTTAGCCCTCCAACGTAGTCCATTACATCGTTTGTGCCGCGAAATCTGGCAATGCTCTCGCCAGAATATCCATAGAGTATTTGAACATGTTGCTCCCCAAGCTTCGCGCGATTCAATGTAGCAGTCTCAAAGAAGGGTGGGCTAGGCCGTCTTTCAGTATTCACCACATCTTCCGACTTTACCGAACACCACTTCATAAACGCCGAACACGCAATATCAAAAGTAGCCATCACTATTTTTCGTCTACGTGAGAAAATACACGTCTGAACTCCAGGGCTTGCAGAGGTCAACTGAGCACGCAGGGGTAGAGATATACTCAGGTAGTAGCAACATTCACGTAACCCTTTGATTGAGCTTACAGTGGGCGGAGCTTAGGACTTTTTCCTGTACATACGCACGCACACACACATCGAGAAAATGACGCCCTAATTGAAACATTTACAAATATACGTAATAAATAAACATATCGTTAACAGTAGACATATATATATATATATATATATATAACAATCAAAGATTATGGTATCCAAAGGGTACGGTATCATAGGTACCAGGCACCTGGTAACGTTTCCTATAGGTGTTACGGCATACCTTCGTACCCCTAAGTTCCTTGACGCCCCCCAGTTTCTGAGTCCGAAAATTGTGAGTCTCCACAGTCAGTTGGGGTGGCTGGTCGCCCTCATCTTCCAAGCACACTAGATCCTTCAACGAGTCAAAGTTAACGACTCGTCGGTTCGCCTGGTTAAGCGTGATACCCTTAGCCTTCACGATATATTTCATATCCTCCCCCATCCTCACCCGTACCTCATAAGTTTTTGGCCCTGTTGATACAATGGAGTCAGCGTATACACCATCACCATACTCATCCTTGATCTCGTCAGTCAACTCTCCGAGGAATTCCCCAATAGGCGGCATGTATTCACCCTCCCTCTCTATGAATATTACGCTATCTGTGTCAGCGCACAGCACCCTCCGCCCAAGAGAGTGCAGTAGCCCCCAAAGCTTGATGCGTGCGTATGGCGTTGTGAAGCTGGCTACAGGTATGTTTGTAACACGTGAGGTATCTGTGGCCAGTTCGGTGATGTACTTTATTATGTACGTGTTACCAACATTCACGATCTCGATAACCTCTTTATCGGGGGCATTGGCATAATCCCACACCTCTTATAACTTTGGGCTAGATGAACGTTCCCCTTACCTTTATTCTGTGCAAACTTGCCCCAAGGACTATTTAGGCACAACTTTGCACTAAAGAGCTTGCCAGGGTTCTTAACAATTTGGTCACGGTCAAGTTGTATCCTTTCACGGTCACGGTAACGGTGAATATAAGCCGATTTTTCACCCGCGCTCTCAACCCCTCGCGGGCAGCCTGATGCTTCTACTTTATCCTTCAAAAAAGTATTTATATACGGCGTGAAAAGGTTGGGGAGTTTCTGAAACTTCCACACCCCATATGAGGCGCTCCGCGCCAGATGTTCGTAAACTCCGGGCTAAAACTCGTTTTTTGTACCAGCGTGAAGCTCAGTTCCCATACTATCCAATGTTGAGATAATTCGAAAGCTATAAATTTCATATAAACATCTTTGCGCTATCTTCAATGGTTCAAGAGATACAGTCTAATATTCATTCCCCAACTTTAACTGCGTTTTCTGGCGTTTTTTATTTTTGGCGCTTACGAACATCTGGCGCGGTGCGCCTCATATATCTTCAATATTTTGTAACCATGGCGGATGGTTAGGGACAGCTCAGGACTTTAATATACACCTCTGATCTTCCACTGGTTGGTTGTATGATTACAGTACTTGTTCAGATTTGTTGAGAACACCTCGATGGTGGGCAGGTCAGGCCCCACCAGTTTTTCAGGTGCACCTACGGGGTACGGATTGTTCTTCATCACGTAGGGATATAAAGAACAAAAGTCGTAGTAATGGAGTTTCACGCCCTTCGTAGGTGGAAAGTATAGTTTGAACGGGTTTGTACGCCCTCCGAACAAGCTATCACCGCATTTGAGAGGATCGAACACCAATGAACGCTTGATCTGTTTATTTCTTCACGGTACTGTCGATCTGTTTCCATCCGTGCATCATACTCATGCTCCCACAAGATCTTGTGAGTGAACTGGGTACCTATAAGCTGATCGCGGGTGCGGGGCATGCAAGACTGTCGGCAGGAGATCTGCCGTGGATATCTCCTACGATTCCACACTCAGGACGTGGGCACCCATGCTACCAGCAACCGTTAAAGGAGTACAGAGTCTTCTCACGAGTGGTACGGTCTTCGCTTAGACCATCAACCCAAAAAACACGACCATTGACCTTAAGGGGTACTCTCCCGTGTTGCGGGCGTGTTTTATGTATACTCCGGTCTGCTGTTGTATATGTATGAGCCAGTAAATAGCCTTGTGCCCATAACTGCGAGGGTTGTTTCTGTGAATGACGGCTAAGGTGTCTTTAGGCATGAAATTGTTCTTGAACACCGTAAAGCACAATGAGGCGATTGTGGTTGCGACTTGCAATGAATCGCAGTTGAAACGGTTTATGTACACCCATCTAAAGGCCTGCAAACATACTCTAAGCACGCGCACATCATTCACGCAATGACGCTCACATTCATCAGCTATATTGTATGGATTAGTTTTATTAAAACTGTTGTAGTAGCAGTCAAAATCTTCAAGCTCACTATCACTCATGTTGGCGTAGTTAAAGTATTGTTTAGGGGGAGGTAGTCCTACGTAATTTAAAGTGTCGCTAATGAGGAAAGCGTAAGGGAAATACCCTTTTGAAACTTCGGCAGCTACACCCATCACCTTGGGTAGCTTGGCTAGTTTAGAAGGTGTGAATAATAAAGTATCTTTAAACTGAACACTACCGCTTATCTGCATTTGTATAAGCTTGTTTCCTCTTTTCATGGGATCACCCGTGAATATCTCTGATGACTCGTGCTTAAGCAGTTCCTTATAAAGGAACTGTGTGTCAAATTTTGCCCCGTTTGGGCAAGAATATACACAGTCATTTTTTAACTTGTCCGCTAACTTGACAATATAGGACACAAAGAGTTTCACAGGGCTGTCGTGTGCGATCGTTTTATAAACGTTTGTCCGTTTACCACATTTGTGACATCACGCTCAACCTCCATGCACTCATCGCAGATAGTCTGGCTTACAAGTAGATGTGGGATAACCTCTCGTTTCAGGGTTTGTGTAAGTTTCTATATCGTAGTACACAGTTATCCAAGGTCTATTTTTAGGGATAGCGTCTTTCATATAACATACATGCTTCACTCCATCCGCCTTATATTTCTCATGACATGTAGGACAGTGAATTTCATCACATTTATGCGTGAATTTTTTCCAATTATCCATCATATGAAACATACCACATTCACAGATTCTCATTTTCCTGCAAGTGTCAATTGACTTATGGAACTCAAAGCATTTATTATTGAAAACTGTATGTCTGCACACATTACATTCCCTCTTCTCAGCTTCAACTACACGACTTTCACATTTTGAGCTTTTACACTGCTCACATACCATGTGGTATTCCTTACAATGTTTCACTATATCATCCGCAAACTCGGATACTAAATTATTAAATCATTAACACTAAATATTAAATCAATCTATGTTTAAAGAAATTAAATATCAAAACACTTGCAAAAAGTCTAGAAGCAAAATCCAACCGGGCAAAATACCCCAAAATCAGGCTAAAATTCAAGCAGCGTTCCCCAGACTAAATTCAGGCTCTGAAGAACCCACTCATACCCTGTCTTGCTTTTATAATGACTGAATTTAATATATTATGATTTTTGATGACTGAATTATTTCCTGAATAATAAATTAAATCCTAGCTAATGTTATTGATTCCCGCTGATAGAAATTTTATGCTATCAGAGGGTTAAACTTGATTATGGTTAAACACCCTCTTTAGTCGGTAGTAATTGTCCTATTCTAAGAAACAAAATAGACCATTACCTTAGTAGTTTTAATTGTAAACACTTTACCTTGATAACACTTGAATAAATAGAAGATTGATTACCTGTTTTCTGAAAAGGAAATGTTATACCTAACTGCCTTATGACAGGCTAATTTGAAATAGATGATCGAACTTGAAAAACGAATGCCATTTAATGCACTTTACTCTGAAACACTGATCAAGCCTAAAGAGAAATCAGCAACACAGCTAGCTAAACAGATTCGAAACACAATCCTAATCCTATAGCCTCACTATTCAGAGATTTTTTTAAATAAACAGTCCAACAACTTCACTCTCAAGTCTCTGCCAAAAAAGAACCAGCAGCTTTATTTCATGAGGCAGCCGGTACGGTTTTTGGTTGTAGTGGTTTGGAAATACGGAAAATATATCCGTACAAAACTTGAACTAACCGTTTGGTAAATAATAAATGAAAGGAGTGAATATAATGATGAAAATAATAAATAATTAAGTAAGGAGGAAAATAAATTAATAAGACATCCCTTACACAAATCATGCATGATGCCTTCCATATTTTCGACTTTTATCATAACTAGCGTAAAGGTCCCTTATATTGCAGATGGGGAGATACGTTGTTCCTGACATTCCTAAAATAAGTAGAGGTCTTGTGCGATCTCTCACACTGCTTTTTAAAACACAGTCCTACGACGATCATCCATTCCAAATACAACTATACGAACATTCATTTTCTGCTCTACCCTTCTCAGCTCTTCAGGACCCATATTACACTCAAACTCAAGCTTACAAGCTGAAGCCAGTTTACGAGCACGCGGCACAACTGTAGACAGCCAAATTTGTCCGGATCTCGTATTTAGTACGGTAAATATTTGAGCCAGGATTACGGCTATAAATCCGCAGCCACGCTCGGAGTTTATGTGACGTCTGTAAATAGCCTGAGATTTGAAGTTAAGAGTATAAGGTGTGGTACTATGACCCGCAACACTGAATACTCTGTCAATATCTACCGTGAAGTTGTCCATATTGAAGGCTGTACTACTTTAAGAGGCCTGCATATACGGCCCAAGATATATTCTATGTCTACAGCTGCCAAGCGTCTGAACGGTATTACTACCCAAAAATCATCTACACCCCCGTCATCTGACCCGAACCCGAAAGACAACCTCATCCGGACTTCACGTTCGTCGCGGTTCTGCAGGGCAAACTCCACAATACGCTCAACTACGCGCCGCAGTCCAACACCGTTGCTACACAGGGTTCCAGGGTTAACCCTAACTATGTACCGATTTCTAGTCAGGGCAGGGGTGGGGTTAGCGGTGCGCACCAGTTCGAATGTTATACCTTCCTCCACAGCACGAGAAGCTGCTGGTGTGGAAGATGTACCCGGAGTTGAACAGGAATAAGGGGGTATATTTGAGGAGGGAGCTAGTGTGGGGGGGTTGTGTCGTAAGACGTAGAGGGCTGGGGCTCTATTACTGGGGGTCTAGCAACCGGTGCACTCCTGGCACGTTTTATACCTGACGTGGAAGGTTCTTCATCATCGTATCTCCGCTTTGAACTGCCCCGTGGTGGAGGTGTCGCTGGTGAGGGTTCGTCAGCGGGGTTGGAGTCAGTATCTACACTGTCATCGGGGTCGTGTGTAATATCGATGATGGCGTGCTGTACATCGTCGTCATTCACGGTTCTGTGGAAGGCGAAAAACAAGATTGTAGAATATAAGGATCAACACTTAAATTTTGTTATATTTTGTAAATGTTCCACTTGGGTTGTCACGTGTTAGAGATGGAATCTTTAGAAAAATTCAGGTTCACAAGCCCATCCACATGTGTTATATCTGGCTCTACAGGATGTGGTAAAACTGTGTTATGCTTAAAATCATTAAAGATAAGGGGAAGATGTTCTCAAAATTTGTGCATAAAGTAGTATGGTGCTATCAGAGTTCAACGAGTACCAAAATGATATTTGTTCCACAAAGACGTATATGACGTTAATTCGTTAAAGGGAAATGAGCATACAGTCATTGTAATTGACGATCTCATGTTGGAAATGGATAAAACGTTTGTTGAGACATTTACAGTGTTCTCCCACCATCTTAACATAAGCGTATTCTTCATCACTCTGAATCTATTTTTCAAAAATAGATACATGAGCGATGTGTCATTAAATACACAATATCTAGTCTTATTCGCACAACGTAGAGATGTGTCACAAATTGGGGTATTAGCCAATCAAATGTTCCCGAATCAGCGCGCGTAAGGAGTTTTTAGAAGTTTATAAAGAAGCCACAAGTCAGCGTTACAGATATTTGCTTTGTGACCTTCACCCGCGAAACACGTTTAGAGTGCTCCTAAGAACGAATACATTCCCAAACGAGCCTGAAACGGCGTATATTCCAGAATCACAAATAGGCTAAAGAAATACCGTGAATTAGTAAAAATCTATCAACGATTGCCCCGGGCATTGCAGCAGATGTTTGTTAAAAACATCGACTCTGACTTTTTAAAATGCATCTGTGAAATCTGCCTTAATGTTATAAAATGTAATGTGCCAATGAAATCCACTCAGAAGGCTCGCCTACGTCGTTACAAGAATATAATACGTACGCTCGCTCGTAAAAGTCAAACTGTGGAGAAGGAAAAGCAAATTATTGTACAAAGACGGGGATCATTCCTCCCCATCTTATTTTCAGTTTTGGGACCTTTACTGACTAGATTAATATAATGAAGAAAGTGGTAGTGATTCTGCACGAGGTGTATGCTTCACTGCAAAGTTCAAAAGTCCAGACACGATTTTAGAACCCCGTAAAAGCAGGCTTAAAAGAATGGAAAGCGAATTGATAGACCTATTAAACAGCGAAAAGTCACCTGATGAGAATAGGATCTTGTACCAAGAGGCTCTGCAGAAATTTCTTCAGGAATACAAAGATTATAAGAATCTGACAGAGCTCCCCGTGGTTATTAGGCACAGCGCGAGCAACGATGAGCATGACGACATAGGACCTGGGGCCGACGTTAGAGATGACCAACCAAAGAATAACGGAACGCAACACATGAAGCATGTATTAAAAAGCAGTCTCCCACATACACTGAGGAATAAAGGCTTAAGTCTTTATAATCTATTGAGTGAGGACTCCATCATACAGTGGACCATACAGGCGAGGTCATTGTTGAAGGAACAAAGGTACAGGGATCCAATATCATCGACATTGTCCATGATCTGGTGAGAAAGTGGGACAGGCCCTCACCAGAAGAATGGAAGCATATTAAAGTAAGACTACAGCAATAAATGTCCCCAAAACATTGATAGGAAATCTGTAGGTTAAAAGACTTGGAGTAAGTCTCGCATGTGCCACAACTGAGTACGCCATCACCCCCAACAGCATCTATGAAGAGGAGAAAGAAGAGACCAAACAACAACGGCCAACCCTATCCACGTGTCTCTAAAATAAGCAAATAGCTAACATATTCAGAAAACGCTATTATGACATTTCTAACCCCGCCTCCTATGGCGGTATTGATAGACTGTACAGAGGTGTTTACAATGATGGAGTAGGGAAAAAATGTTGAGAGGTTTTTGTGGGAGCAGGATGCTTATACACTTCATAAGCAGGTGAGAAAAAGGTTTAAAACAGCCAGGACAACAGCAGCTACATTCGCTACATCTTATTCATAATAGATGTATTCTCTAGATATCTGTCGCTAATTCCTCTGAAAAATAAATCGCCTGAAACAGTTGCTAAAACTACCAAAACGCTATGTTGAAAGAAATCAGGGTTCCTGGCTATTTTTGTACGGATATGGGGAAACAATTTATAGGCCGCGCTTTTCAGAACATGCTGACAGAATTTAATATTATATACTACACTAGCAATTCTATACATAAGGCCTCTTTAGCTGAAAGAGTTCAACGTACCATAAAGGAACGCATGCATCGCTATTTTACCCATAAAAACACATACAGATATATAAACATTCTGGGATCATTGGCCTCGTCATACAACCGTTCACACCATCGCGCGATTGGCACAACACCTAACGAAGTTTTAGAAAGAGGTACGCGCCCAGAGCCTGATGTGAGAAGAGATGGAACACCGCCGCCACACTCTACACGTTTCAAAATCAATGATTATGTAAGGCTGTCGCGTTCGGGAAATAAATTCGGGAAGGGATTTGAGCAAGGATGGAACGTGAGGTTTTTAAAGTTAGTGCTATGAGAACTAAAGGCGAGATAATGATATATTACGTTGAAGATTTGAATGGGGAAGAAATCGCAGGAGGCTTTTACTGCGAGGAGTTGTAGAAAGTGACATTTAATTTAGGAAAAAATGTGTTTAAAATTTAAAAATTTTAGGCAGGAAAGGTTCAGGAAAGAGAAAAATGTAGCTGGTGAAATGGCGAGGGTACCCAGAAAGTTTCAACACCTATATAAAAACTGATGCAATAATGAAGTTTAAATAGTATACAACATGGCGCCTAACCACTTCTATGTCACACTACCGTCCTCTTCTTCTCTGTCTGTCCATCCTAACAACACACTAGCCAACCTTGTAACAGAGCTCCATGGGCCCATTGAATTGGAACGTGATTCGTATAAGGTGGGGTTATGCGAAGTTCAGCTACGTACCAGCTTCTTAAGTATTGATTATAAAGAATCCGTTTTTACGGTTCTTAGAGATCGTGATGAGTGTGAAAAGGCAGGGGTAATTAGGGATGAAACCATGCGTGCCGCCCGGAGTAGGGAGGCCCTGTATTACACTACAGTAGTAACACTAGGCCCGGGTCGTTATGGTGCAGCCGAGGATGTTGTGAGAGACTTAAACGCAAGTTTAAACAGCTCAAATCTTGCGCCTGATTTAGTATACGAAATCGTAAACAAAGAAACCCCTGCACATGCCCTGACCTTAAAATCGCAGGATAATAGAAATATTAAAGACAAAGGATTGTTCCAAAATATAACGGAGGGCCGTTATGGAGCAGCGTTCCAAAGAGATACCTTTCACGAGGCACAACATAACTTATCCAACTTAATGTATCAGTTGAAATTGGAGAAATTGGATGAAAGTTAGTATTCTGGGCGCAAAAAGGGAGAGTGCAAGAATGTTGCAGAGATAATGATAAATGTTGCAAAAGGGGATGGGGTATGTCGCAAAGGGGGAGGGGTATGTTACAAAAGGGGGAGGGGTATGTTGCAAAGGGGAGATGGGGTATGCAATGAAGGGGGAGGGGGTATGCAATGAAGGGGGAGAGGGGAGGTAGCTTCGGGGGGAGAAGGGAGGATGACCTCCCCCAAAGGGGTAGCCCTAACCTAAGAGAGGAAGAGAAAGGAGACGGAGGAGGTCTTTGTGGGAGAAGGTGGGATGTCCTCGCTCCCCCAAAGGGAAACCTAACCTGTCTTAACCTAAGAAGGAAGGAGAGAGAGTTCTTTATTCCACAGGAGTCCGCATCATTATGAACGTCCCGAAGCCAAGCAGGTCTTATATAGAGGATGGTGAGTTGCCATATATCACTTTTTATATATGGAGGGGTTACCAGATAGCATTTATTTTAATTGTTCAGGGTGAGTTGCTAGATATCGCCATTTATTTTAATTCAAACGAGTTGCCAAATAATGTTTTTATTTATTAAAAGCAATAAAGACATTCTCCTTAAAGTTATTCAGAAAGAGAATTAATTGTTTAAACGAAACCCAATATTAATAATAAAAGAAATACATTTAAACTGAAATAAATAAAACACCATTACATCATTCTGTTTATTTAGACAAAATATTGGAAATATATAGGAAATAAATATACGATGGAATGATCAAAAATAAAATAAAAATAATAATAGTATAAGAAATATGAACGAGGAATATATATATATATGATCAAAAAATATAACCATCAATGTAGCAGTACAGGAGAAATATATATACACACAATTATATTAAATAATTAAATATATTGAAAATAAACACTTTATCTTCTACTGCACAAAATCAAAAAATAAGAAATACGAAACGTATAATCGTCAAAATAATAGTTCAGGCGAAATACACACACACACACACACACATACACACACAAAATTGTATTTGACCGACTTTCTCCTTACCATAAGAAAAACAATAAACAGTAAAAGAATTAATTATTTAAACGTCGTTCTGTCTATTTACTTTCAGAAAAATGACAATACACACTTATATATATATATATATATATATATATATATATATAGCACACCGGACAAAAAATTAGTCACCCCTAATAGCACCGATAGTAGGAAGTTCAAGGTCACACAGAGGGCGCTGATGTAGCATTGGTAAGTGACAAGTAGCGGTGACGTAGCACACAGGATCAGATCTGTTTCGTGAGGTGGTGAAGAACAAAGTGTGTGTTGGATATAGTCTGCAAAATGGGTCGTGAGGCAGACGTTACTCAGTGGCAAAAAGGAGCCATCGTGTTTGGCAGAGCCCACGGACACAAATGTCTGAAGTAGCCCAATTTGTTGGTGTGTCAACGCGTACTGTCCAGCGAGTTTACAAAGAGTGGTGTAGTTCGCAATCAACTGACAATCGACGGCGTAACTGTGGCCGGAAAACAATTGTCGACAATAGGGGCCGCCGCCATGTTTCTCGTCTAGTAACTGCAAATCGTTTTCAAACCAGAGAACAATTGCTCCAAGAAAACAATGAGGTTCTCCAGCGACCAATTTCCGAACGGACATTGCGACGAGAACTGCATGCGATGGACATCTGGAGCAGGGTACCACGGAAGAGGCCGCTGTTAACAGCAAGTCACAAATTGGCACGTTATAAATGGGCTCAGAGGCACAAAAACTGGACTGCGGCAGATTGGAAACGTGTAATTTGGTCCGATGAGTCCCGTTTTTGTTTGTTCTCCAATGATGGGAGGCGACGAGTACATCGCAGGTCCAATGAAGCCTTTAATCCTGAATGCGTCGAAGGTGTTGTTCAGGCTGGAAACAGAAAGTGAAGCGCAGGAATAGACACCCACGGACTCTGGCGGAACTTCGGGACCGGCTGATGAACGAGTGGCAGCAAATCGATGTTCAGTACATGCACAACCTCGGTGAGTCTCTGCCTCGCCGGATTCGTGCGGTTATCAAGGCCAGAGGCGCCGTCACACGTTATTAGGTACATTCTGAGAGGGGTGACTAATTTTTTGTCCGGTGTGCTTATATATATATATATATATATATATATATATATATATATATATATATATATATATACAAAAAAACAATAAACAGCGAAAGAGCTAATTATTTTAACTAACTTCACCTAAAGTGTTTATTGTCATATGGAGGGGTGACTAATTTTTTGTCCGGTGTGCTTATATATATATATATATAAGATAATATAAATAACAATAAACAGCGAAAGAGCTAATTATTTTAACTAACTTCATTCTTTCTTTGAATTCATCTCTGGAATAAACCTTTTCATTTCATTTTATTTCCATCTCATTTCATCTCATTTCATTCTTTCTTTGAATTCATCTCTGGAAGAAACAATGTACAAATTGCCTCGAGCTGACCGCAAGGCTGACCACAAAGTTCCAGAATGGAATGTGGTGGGGAAACTTTCACTAAAACACTCGCATCCGTCTCTTTTCTCTCCATGCGTTTGTCTTCCTTGTATATAAATGTTTTATATTTTATTAACTTCGTTGTGTTTCTTTACGTTTAATTTGCATGGTATCATCTTCATAGTTATTGTCTCTGTTATTGAAATGAAATGAATGAATTTAAAAAATGGAAAGATATATTATCATTATTATTATTATTATACATTTTTTCAAGATTAACACACACACACACACACACACACACACACACACACACACACACAGGTCAGGAATCTTGGGAAAGCTGAGATTAGTATGGCCACAAAACATAATAATGCACATTCTGCTTGTAGAAATCACACACACACACACACACACACAAGTCAGGAATCTTGGGAAAGCTGAGATTAGTATGGCCGCAAAACATAATAATGCACATTCTGCTTGTGGAAATCACACACACACACACACACACACACACACACACACACACACAGAAAGTTTTGTTCATTGTATATGGATATAATATTCATAGCATTAATTTTAAGAACATTGTCATCGCCCGATCTCTCAACCAGCACCCCAGCGTCTAATCCACTAGGATACCTAGGGTACCCATTTTTACCAATCCAAACAGACATTCATGAACTAAATACAAATTAATCACAATCCTACGCGAGAAGTAAAAAGTCAAGCCGAATACATTAATCAAAGTTGAGGGTCGAATAGTATGACCGCAAACGTATATTTTGCAAATATTTGAAATTATCATGGCAGAGACTGTAAAATGCAATTAACACACCACACACCACACACACACACACACACACACACATATATATATATATATATATATATATATATATATACCAGATCCACAAGTCAGGAATCTTCGGAAAGCTGAGAATAGTATGACAGCAAAACATAATAATGCACATTCTGCTTGTAGAAATCTTCTAGATTTCTTATTTTCTAATGATCTTTGTATCAATGGGCGTTTCTGGTAATGTCAGGATTATGAAGAGTAGCTGCGCTAATTTTGTTTCCTGCGGTACTGAGCTGAGCGACTCTGATGAAGATATTCCTATAACGACTTGCATCCGAAAAATTGAGGATCAAATAGTATGGCCGCAAAATAATAAATATTGTTGTGATAGACATGGTTGATTAATGTTGCGAGGGATATTGCATAAATGGGAGGGTTGGGGAAAACCGAGAAAAGTATGGGCGCAAATGCAAATATTGTCGTGGTAGAGACTGCAAGGGGTAATACACAATGTGAGTATTAAATCTACGGAGAGAATATAAAGACACCATTACTCGTCCAAAGCTTGGACCCATAATATAGGTGTTACGATTGGTACACAAACTTATAGCGCCGCCCAGTTACATTGACAACCAATCATTAAATTTACGAACCGACTCTTAGTCTTTTGGGGCGGTGCTTGGGATCATGCGTATAAAAGGAAATATTTTCAGCTGGGAGTCACAGTTGTTATTTTCACCAGTGAATAAACATTCCCTCCGCCATGAGTCAAGAACTTTATAGTTTACCGGATTTATATCAAGATGGTGACGTAGCGTTGTCCACAATTAATCTTTTTAACGCCGCTGATCGGGATGGACTATTTCCAACGCAAACCGTTCATGATATTTGCAATGACGCTCCTTACGATCCGACGCAAGGGACAGCCGTAGAAATGTAAGTGCCTATAATTTTATTTTTTGGAGTCATTATTCTCGACTTGTGCGTGCCAGAAAGAGCAGTGTTCTGGATTATTTCATCATATATATGGAGGGTTGTAGTAATTCACCTCATCACATTAAAAATACTTCATTTAGGTAACCGCAATTATAGATTACTTTGCAGTTATGCTAAAATCCTGTTTTGAATCAATGATTTTTTATAGCAATCGTTTGCATGTTTTTTTTTATAAATTCAAAAGTTATTCGTAATTATCTCTTAAAGGAACCTCTCTGAACGGTTCAAAGACATCTTCACATAGTAATACTCTTACTATTTGTACACTCTGTGTATGTTTTTATTAAAAGAGATTCAGTACGAACTAATGAATTATTCTTTCTCCTTTAAGGTCCGATGAGGATTTGACACGTGTTATACAATCTTTTCGTTTTGAAGAATCCCATGTCATGGACCTGAATACGGAGGTAGAAGACTTACCGAGCAGTCAGCCCAACGATTGTCACATCATAAACGAAATAATGTAAGTGTTTTTTTTGTTTCGATCTTTTTTGGGGGAAGAAGACAATGTATTTTCATCAATTTATTAAATGAAAGAAATCATGTTTTTAGTACAATACATCTTAAACTACAGAATATACAAACTAACATTATTGGTTACAAATATATATATATATATATATATATATACAGGAACAAACCATCATACTATACAACGAGTACACACAATCGGAAAACGGCTTTTTATCTGTCTGCATACCATTTCATCGTTTCCTTGAGTGTGATACGGGTCGAATAATTTTAAAAAATTTATAAATGCTTTACCGCGTGACATATGCATGAGAAATGAAATGCAGTACATCCCACAAGTATTACTAAAATATCCTTGTAACCGGAATCGGTTCTATACAACTTCGGGGATATGCAAATGGTGGAGAAATTTTACAATAACACGGTCACTCCAGGGTTGAGTCCCAAGTGAATCAAAATAGTACAGGCGGTCCCTATTTTTAAAATAGATTGCAAACCAATGAATCCCTTCATTACCAATGACATCTGTGTTCACAATAAGACTACCGCAATCTCGCGTAGTTGGCAAATTCATTGTTTCATTCTTCGCAAACACACCGATAAATTTGGAACGTGTGATTCGTTCACTATTCATTACTCTCTGAAGTGAATTCGCATCCATTTTAAAAGTCAGTGATAACGCCCCTAAATCTGTCTACTTCTATTAGGGCTTGTGACTCGAGGTATACTAGTACACTAATAGGTGCGTCTACAGGCTTGGTGAATTCCAACCTGAATGAGATGTTTCCACTCTGTTGTGGACTTAAATGTGTATTTACGCTAGCAGATAAGTCAGGTGTGATGTCAAACGGATAAAGGTTAAATTGCTCAATGAATTCTTTCTGCGTTACCCCATTCCCGAGCTCATCACAATCACCTGCAATATGGGCCAGATTACTATATGCTCTCGCGCAAAGAAGTAACAGTATCTGATGAATAGTCCGTATTCAATGTTCCTCCCAAAGCAATGCAATTAACGTATAGAGTTATATTTTTAAGTCCGAAATTCTCGAATTTAAAGGCACTCTTTTTATATTTTCCCTTCACCGAAGCATGGTTCTGCATTCCAATTAACATCCTTTTAGGAAGATTTCCCAGGGCGATGTTTTCTATTTGTTTCGATGCCAACCCTGCTGCCACCGTGTATAGTTTGATTTGTACTCTGTTGATAGGGTATTTTACTGTGCAGTTTAGTAAATTTTTCTCAATTTCTAGTTGTTTTGGTGAACTTAATTTCACTTGCCGTACGCAGAGGTATGTCTCCATAAAGTGAACCACAACGGGTTTTGCTCCCTCTTCTTGATCAGCATCCAGATTTAAGCAGATCTCAGGATTCTTGCGGGTGAGCTTTATTTTCATATCCACCCCATTCACAAGCAACTTCTCCTGGAATGTGAAATCTGTATGCAGGCGTCCAAAACACTCGTATATCTTCTTTTTAGAATTTTTAAATTTGTCCGTTATAGTACTTTCGTCTTTAGTTTGATAATATCCCTCGGCTTTTAAAAAGGTATCCTTCGCTTATTTGGAAAAGTTTAGGACATTTTCCAGATAGGCTCATAGGTGATAGTACCCCGTTCCTGCCGATATGTTGACCTAGTTTAAATATACGTCACACTGGTTGAATATGGAGTGCAGAAAGTTTGTTTCAGGGTATACAGCATATTTGTCATCGCAGTCCGTTCCATCAGAATTGGCTATACGTAGTTTAGCGTACATGTGCACACAGCTTGGATCAAAAAAGTAAGGGCTTGAGCTGGGTATCACGAATTCTATCGGAGCACTCGGGAACTAATTGTGTTTAAAGGGTTAATTGTAATAAAGTCACTGTGTTCAATAGAAACTTGAATTGGAGGCATCTCAAAGAGGGACAGCTCCGATTTACAACATTGTGAACTACACGGATGGATGAAGCGTGCCATGACCAGTTAGAAATAGTGCCTCCTCTCTCGACAAGTAGTAAACAAACTATGATTCATGAGATCAATGTCCTAAGCTTAAATCAGTCAAAAAAATGGTCAACCATAGGTTTCATTCGCTTAGAACTCTTCTTTTTTTATATCCTTTTACGTTTAATGCCACGTGTTGGTAATCCCTTCTTCCGGCCAGTCCTCTTCTTCTTCCCACCACCACACATTTTTCTCTTTGCATCTTTGACGATTTCGTCCCGTGTACGTTTTAACTGTTTTTTTTTAGAGCTTCTTTAGGTTTAGCGCCAGCCAATATGTCTTCTGCAGTGTTAAGACCTGATTGTAGCGCTTTCCTTCCGAGGTATCTGGCACCCCTCTTCAGCAAAGGAACAGCCGTACGTAGTATGGCTGAAGAAATGGACCCAAGTCCACTACCACGCTGGCATCTCACCCCTCGATAGACGGTGAATGGCTTTCTGTCCATTATAACTCAGTGCGTCGAAAGTGCAGCTTCAATGTTAAGCTCCCGTTACCGAATGGGAAATTTTTACCCTCAATCGTTCTTATATATATTGAGATATTGGTTATTAGATTAGTTGCGACATTCACATAATGGGGTCTGTCATATGTAATACTCAAACTCCTTCCTCTATGGTTGAGAATGTGAGCAATGCGCAGCAGGCGTGCCTGGGTATCCCAAACAAACTGGTGCTCCACTATATTGCTGTAAATATAGCACATGTCGGGGGGTTTATAGCCGTCAACCATTTTTCTAATTTCAACTAATACATTAGGCTGGACAAGTCGTGTTGTGCCTCGTGTAATGTGTCTCTTTGGAAGGCTGCGCGATATCGTCCATCGGTTATAATTTTGAACACTCTTTGGTCTTTAATATTTCGGGGCATGCCTGGGGATCATTGTTTACGATTTCGTATACTAAATCGCCCGTAAGATTTGAGCTTTTTAAACTTACGTTTCAGCCTCTCACGACGTCCTCGGCCTCACCATAGTGACCCGGCCCTAGTGTTACTTCTGTACTGTAATACTGTGCATACCCAGTCTGGGTGGTACGCATGGTTTCATCCCTAGTTACCCCGGCTTTTTCACACTCATTACAGTCTCTAAGAATCATAAAACGGTATCTTCATAATCATATTTAAAAAGAGGGTGTCCAGCTGAACTTCACATATCCCCACCTCATACGAATCACGGCCCAATTCAATGAGTCCATGGAGCTCTGTTACAAAGTTGGCTAGTATGTTGTTAGGGTGTACAGACAGGGCCGAGGAGGACGGGAGTGTGACGTAGAAATGGTTAGGAGCCATGTTGCATACTATTTAAGCTTCATTATTGCATCAGCTTTTATATAGGTGTTGAAGCTTTCTGGGTATCCTAGTCATTTCACCAGGTATATTTTTCTCTGTCCTGAACCTTTGCTTCCTAAAATTTTCTCAATTTTAAACATTTTTTCCTAAATTAAATGCCACTTTCTGCAACTCCTCGCGGTAAAAGCCTCCTGAGATTTCTTCCCGATTCAAATCTTCAACGTAATACATCATTATCTCAACTTAAGGTCTCATAACCCTAACTTTAAAAATCTCACGTGTCTATCCTTGCTCAAATCCCTTCGCAAATTTATTTCCCGAACGCGACAGCCTTACACAATCATTGATTTTGAAACGTGCAGAGTGTGGTGGTTCCATCTCTTCTCACCTCTGGGAGCGTACCTCTTTCTAAAACCTCGTTAGGTGTTGTCCCAATCGTGCGATGGTGTGAGCGGTTGTAGGATGAGGCCAATGATTCCAGAATGTCTAGAAATCTGTATGGGTTTTTATGTGTAAAATAGCGGTGCATGCGTTCCTTTAGGGTACGTTGAACTCTTTCAGCTAAAGAAGCCTTATGTATAGAATTGGTTGTGTAATAGCTGATATTAAAATCTGTCAACATGTTCTGGAAAGCACGGCCTATAAATTCCTTCCCCATATCAGTACAAAAATAGCCAGGAACCCTGGTTTCTTTAAACATCAACGTTTTGGTGGTTTTAGCAACTGTTTCAGGTGATTTATTTTTCAGAGGAATTAGCCATAGATATCTAGAGAATACATCTATTGTGAATAGAATGTAGCGGTAACCATCGTTATACACAGAATATCTTTGCATGTCTGTTAAATCTGCTTGCCAAATAGAGTCAATCGAGGCAGCTGTTTTCTTGGCTGTTTTAAACCTTTTTCTCACAGGCTTATGAAGTGTATAAGCGTCCTGCTCCCGCAAAAATCTCTCAACATCTTTTTTTCCTACTCCGTAAACACTTCTGTACAGTCTATCTACGCCTCCGTAGGAGGCTGGGTTAGAAATGTCATAATAATGTCTTCTTAATATGTCAGCCATTTGCATATTTTAGAGGCACGTGGGTTGGGTTGACCGTTGTTTAACCTCTTCTTTCTCCTCTTCAAAGGAGTTACCGCCGGGGGTGATGGCGTCTTCAATTGTGTCACGTGCGATGCATGTTCCAAGTCTTTTAACCTGTTTGGATTTCCTATCATTGTTTTGGGTACATTTGTTTGTTGTAGTCTTGCTTTAATATGCTTCCATCCTGACGGTGAGGGCTTATCCCACTTTCTCACCAGATCATGGACGATGTCTATGATATTCGATCCCTGTACCTTTAAGCCTTCCACAATGATCTCGCCTGTATCGGTCCACTCTATGGCAGGGTCCTCATTCAATAGATTATAAAGACTTAAACCTTTATTCCTCAATGTATGTGGGAGGGTGCTTTTTAATACATGCTCGATATGTTGTGTGGCGGTCCATTAATCTTTGGTTGGTCAGCTCTATCGTCGGACACAGGTCCTGACACCATGTCCATCGTTCCCCGTGCTGTGCCTAATAACCACGGGAATCTCTGTCGGGTTCTTATAAATTTCGTACTCGTGAAGAAATTTCTGCAGAGCTTCTTGGTATAAGATTCTTTTCTCATCAGGTGTTTTTTCACTGTTTAATATGGCTAGCAAATCGCTTTCCATTCTTTTAAGCCTGCTTTTACGGGGATCTAGATCCGTGTCTGGATTCTTTGAACTTTGCAGTGAAGCATACACCTCATGTGGAATCACTAGCACTTTCTTCATTATATTAATCTAGTCAGTAAAGGACCCAAAACTGAAAATAAGATGGGCAGGAATGAACCTCCTCTTTGTACAATAGTTCGTTTTTTTCTTCCCTACAGTTTCACTTTTACGAGCGAGTGCACGTATTATGTTCTTGTAACAGCGTAGAGGAACCTTCTGAGGTGGTTTCATTGATACATTGCAATTTATAACATTAAGACAGATTTCACAGCTGCATTTTAAAAAGTCGGAGTCGATATTTTTAGCAAACATCCGCTGCATTTCGCGGGGCAGTCGATGATAGATTTTTATTAATTCATGGTATTTCTTTACTCTCTTTGTCATTTTGGAATATACACCGTTTCAGGCTCGTTTGGAAATATATTCGTTCTTAGAAGCACCCTAAACGTATTTCGCGGATGAAGATCGCAAAGCAAATATCCGTAACGCTGGCTTGTAGCTTCTTTATAAACTTCCAAAAACTCCTTACGCTGATTCGGGAACATTTGATTTGCTAGTACCCCAATTTGTGATACATCTCTACGTTGCGCGAACAAGATTAGATATTGTGTATTTAACGACACATCGTGCATGTATCTATTTTTGAAAAATAGATTCTGATTGATGAAGAAGACGCTTATGTTAAGATGGTGGGAGAGCACTGTAAATGTCTCGGCAAACGTTTTACCCATCTCCAACATGAGATCGTCAATTACATTTACAATTACACCTTTATGGAACAAAATATCATCTTGATACTCGTTGAACACTGATTCATACGTCGAATAGCACCATATAACTTTATGCCTAAGTGGGCCTAAGTGAGCCATTTACAAAATATAATAAATATTTAACTGCTGCTCCTTATATTCTACAGTCTTGTTTTTCTCTTCTCCCACAGAACCGTGAATGACGACGAGGTACAGTACCCCATCATCGACATTACAGATGACCCCGACGAGAGTGTAGTTGTGATCACAGAATCCACCCCCGCTGACGAATCCTCACCAGAGATACCTGTAGCACGCGACAATTCAAAGCAGAGGCATGATGAAGAGCCCTCCACGTCAGTTATAAAGCGTACCAGGATTGCGCCGGTTGTTAGACCACCAGTAATAGAGCCCCAACCCTCTACGTCTTACGACACAACCCCCACAATAGTACCTTCCACAAATAAAAATATAACCCCTTATTCCTGTTCACTTCCGAGTACATCCTCCGCAGCAGCTTCTCACTCTGTTGAGGATGGCACAACATTCGAGTTGGTGCGCACCGCGCTACCCCCAACCCGGCCTTGACTAGAAATCGGTATATAGTCAGGGTTGATCTTAGATCCATGTATAGCAATGGTGTTGAACACAGACTACGCCGCATAGTTGAACGTATTGTAGAGTTTGCCCTTCAGAACCGCGACGAACGTGAAGTCAGGACGATGCTGTCTTTTGGATTCGGGTCAGATGATGGCGATGTAGATGATTTTTGGGTAGTAATACCGTTAAGACGTTTGGCAGCTGAAGATATAGAGTATATATTAGGCCGTATAATGTAGGCCTCTCAAGTAGTATAGCCTTCAATATGAATAACTTCACGGTAAATATTGACAGTGTATTCCGTGTTGCGGGTCATAGTGCCACACCTTATACTCTTAACTTCAATTCTCAGGCTATTTATAGACGGCATATACTGTAAACGTCGATCGCGGTTGCGGCTTTATAGCAATAGTCTTAGCTCGTATGTTTACTGTACTAAATACACGGATCCAAAACATTTGGTTGCCTACGGTAGTGGAGCGTGCCCGTAAACTAGCTGTAGACTGTAAACTTGAGTTTCACTGTAATATGGGTCCTGAAGAGCTGAGAAGGGTAGAACAGGAAATGAATGTTCGTATAGTTGTATTTGTAATGGATGATCGTCGTAGAACTGTGTATGTTTTTAAAAGCTGTGTGAGAGATCGTACAAGACCCCTACTTGTTTTAGGACTGTCAGGGACAACGTATCTCCCCATCCGTAATATAAGGAGCCTTTACGCGAGTTATGACAAAAGTCGAAAATATGGACGACATCATGATTTGTGTAAGGGGTGTCTCGAGTTTGCGGATGATATAGTGAAACATTGTAGAGATTGTCACATGGTATGTAAGCAGTGTAAAAGCCCTAAATGTGAAGCCGTGTAGTTGAAGCTGAGAAGAGGGATTGTGATGTATGTAGACGCACATTTTTCAGTAATAACTGTTTTGAGCTCCATAAATCAATTGGTACGTGCAGGAAAATGAGAATCTGTGAATGTGATATGTTTCATATGATGGATAATTGAGGGAATTTCAAGCATAAATGTGATGAAATTCACTGTCCCACATGCCATGAGAAATATAAGGCGGATGGAATAAAGCATGTATGTTATATGAAAGATGCTAAACCTAAAAAATATTCCTTGTATATCTGTGTACTACGATATAGAAACATACACGAACGTTGAAACCAAAGAGGTTGTTCCACATTTACTTGTGAGCCAGACTATCTGTGATGAGTGTATGGAGATCGAATGTGATGAATGTCACAAATGTGGTAAACGGACAAACGTTTTTAAAACGAATGCCCACGATAGCCCTGTGAAACTCTTTGTGTCCTATATTGTCAAGTTAGCGGACAAGTTCAAAAAAATTACTGTATATTCTCGCCCATAAAGGGGCAAAATTTGACACAGTTCCTTTATAAGGAGTTGCTTCAGCACGAGTCATCTGAGATATTTACAGGTGATCCTTTGAAAAGAGGCAACAAGCTAATACAGATGCAAATAAGAGGTAATGTACAGTTTAAAGACACTTTATTATTCACACCTTGTAAATTAGCAAAGCTACCCAAGGTGATGGGTGTAGCTGCTGAAGTTTCAAAAGGATATTTCCCTTACACATTGCTCACTGGCAAAATTTAAATTACGTAAGACTACCTCCACCCAAACATTACTTTAACTATGAATGTATGAGTACAGATGAACGTGAAGATTTTGACAGATACAACAACAGTTTTAATGAATCTAGTCCTTATAATATAGCTGATGAATGTGAGGGTTATTGCATGAATGATGTGCGCGTGCTTAGAGTATGTTTCCAGGCCTTTAGAAGATGTACATAGGCCGTTTCAAATGCGATGCGTTGCAAGTCGCAACCACCGTCGCTTCATTATGTTTTACGGTATTCAAGAATAACTTTTAACCGTTATTCACAGAAACAATCCCCGCAGTTATGGGCACAAGGCTATTTACTGGCTCATACACCTACAGCAGCAGACCGGGGTATAGATAAAGCATGCCCGCAACACGGGTGGATTACCCATTAAGGTTAATGGTCGTGTTTTTTGGGTTGATGGTCTAAGTGAAAACCGTGTCACTGGTGAGAAGACTGTGTACTCCTTTAACGGTTGCTGGTGGCACGGATGCCCCCGTCCTGAGTGTGGAATCGTAGGAGATATCCACGGTAGATCTCCTGCCGAATGTCTTGCGTGGACCCGCACCCGCGATAAACTTATAGGCTCCAAGTTCACTCACAAAGTCTTGTGAAGCATGAGTATGACGCACGGATGGAGACAGATGGGCAGTACCGTGAAGAAATAAACACGATCAAAGGTTCAGTGGTGCTGGATCCTCTCAAATGCGGTGATAGCTTGTTCGGAGGGCGTACAAATCCCTTCAAGCTATACTTTCCGCCTACGGAGGGTGTGAAATTCCATTACTACGACTTCTGTTCTTTATACCCCTACCTGATGAAGAACAATCCCTATCCAGTAGGAGCACCTGAGAAATTGTTGGGGCCTGACCTACCTACCATCGAGGTGTTCTCAACAAATTTGAACGGGTACTATTTCGGCCTTTCTTTCGTAGACGTGCTCCCCCGTCGCGATTTATGGATGCCGATCTTGCCTGTCGTTATCGATCACAAGCTCATGTTTACCTTGTGCGTGAAGTGTGCAGAAGAGAACAATGGTGATTGTGACCATACACCTCACCAGCGCAAGATTAGAGGTGTATATACAAGTCCAGAGCTGGATCTAGCTGTTCGCCATGGCTACAGCATATTGAAGATACATGAGGTGTGGAGGTTTCAGAAGCTGCCCAACCTTTTCACACCATATATAAACGCTTTTTTGAAAGATAAGGTCGAAGCATCAGGGTATCCGCGAGGAGTTGATACCGAAGATGAAAAGTCGGCCTATATTCAACGTTACCGTGACCGTGAAAGTATACAGCTTGACCGTCCCCAAATTGTAAAGAACCCTGGCAAGCGCTTTAGTGCAAAGTTGTGTCTAAGCAGTCTTTGGGGAAATTTGCACAGAATACTGGCAAAGGAAACGTTCATTTGGCACAAAGTTATAGCGAAGTCTGGGATTATGCCAACGCTCCCGATAAAGAGGTCATGGAAATCATGAATGTAGGTAATACTTACATAATAAAGTACAACAATACCGAATTGGCCACAGATACCTCACGGGTTACAAACATACCTGTAGCCAGCTTCACAACGGCCTACGCACGCAACAAACTTTGGGGGTTATTGCATTCTCTTGGGCGAAGGGTATTGTACGCTGATACAGATAGTGTGATATTCACAGAGAGGGAGGGTGAATACATGCCTCCTATTGGTGAGTGAATTCCTCAGTGAGTTGACTGATGAGATCAAGGATGAGTATGGAGACATCGCATTCGCCGACTCTTTTGTCTCAACAGGACCAAAAACTTATGGGGTACGGGTGAGGGTAGGGGAGTAGGGCGGGTCGTACTCAGGTGACAACATGAATCTGAAGGAAATCCTACCATCAAGGGTGTCTAAATTATGTGTTTTACGTGGGGAATTCAAATATGAGCTTCTTTTTTGGATAGGATAACTCTAACGTACATCATTTTGTATTTCTAAATTGCCAATTTTACCCTTTTGAACCCCTTTATAATATATTAAAAGATATAAGGTAAATCATTTATATTGACAAGGCCAAATCAACTTTACATATATTTATTAATAGGTGAACTGCATGTATATCACTGGATATAATTACAACGATCATTCTCCTGACATCTTGAACTTTGCCAGGTTGCACAAATCCTGCTTTGACTCAGACTTGGACATCAGCTTCCTGCTGGTCTCCTGAGCCCTGATCCCTCCATCCCTCTTTTCCTGTGAGAAGTACTTAGCAGAAGCCTCAGTCACCATTTTAACAACCCTCTCAATGCTTTGTGTGTGGCAAGGCCAGTTGCGCACCTCCATGGGGGTGTTGATGAAGTTTTTCACCTCTGAGGTGCTTAGAGAGCAGGTGAGAGGTGGCTCTGACACACCTTCTGACCAGCTGATCAAGTCACCGATGCTGGAAGCATCACAATTGATGTCAGGTGTCCTTCTGCTCCTAACAGAGGAGTCCCCCAGCTGAGTGTCTGGGTCCCCCTCTCCCCTGATGGCCAGGATTCTCTCCACCCCTTCAATCCTCTCCTTCTGATCCTCAAAGCAGAGTAGTGTTTGGAGGATGACTTCACTGTGGGCATACCAAGCAGATCTTCTCACAGTTGGCATCACAATATCCAGCACCTCCTTTCTCTGGGACTTGAGGCAGTCCAGCTGAAAGAGGATGTGCCTAGGCCCTTCGATCCAGGAGTGCTTGACCTTCACGTTGAACCAACATGGGTAATACACTCCAATGATGAATTCCACAATGAATTGTAGAATCTTCAGGTTCTTTCCTTTAAGTCCGTGCTTTGACACCCAGAGCCTGAGAAGTCTGTTCGCTGTGGTGAGCCAGCGGCTGTGGTTTACTGGTCCTATCTCTAACAGAGTCAGCCCTGCAGGAAGTACTCCATCCCTGACTGCACAGACAATTTTATAGCCATAGTATTGATCAGTTGAGAGATCTTGAATGACCTTGTCAGGAAGCTTGATCAGTGGAGGGCCAACAGAGATTCGGGTGAAGTTTGGATTGATATCAAAGTCTGTAGCAGAATCAAGGAGCTTTCCTATTGGCCCGGATAATTTTTTGTCTGACAGAGTAGGGCCATCAAGGTCAACAATGAGATGGCGCAGGGGAAGTTCAACAGTATGCAGGTTGCACACCAACCAGACCAGCTTTCTCCCCAGGTGCAGCTCCAGCTTCCGCATTACTCCAGCTTTCACACCAGTGTTGACATTTGTTGAGTCTCCTCCAATGGCCAACAAGGTCTTATCATAACCCCTCTCTTTCAGTTGTACTAAAAATGAACCACCTAATTTTAGCTCAAATCAAAGTTGTTAATTAAATTTTGCTCAATGTATCACTATAATATGCGTAGAAATAGCTTTTTCTAAAATATAACAGAATAATACTCACATGTGAACAGTAACAAAAAAAATATTAGTAGATAATCACTAAATCTATCCCCTCACTGCAAGCCGAGGTGGTAAAATAGCTTCATAAATCATGAGTCACTTCAAATATTTCACAAAACGTTTTAGAATGTTCTGAAACGTTACATTCTAGCCTCTGAGAAAGGTGGCTCAGAAAATGGCCTTATGCGCGCCAGAAAACCGTCAAAATATTTCATATACCAAACTGTATGATAATTACAATTAAGTGGAATGGCACACCTTTTTATTTGAGTATTTAAATATTATTATTATTATATGAATTACATTATATGTGTTTATATGAATTAGTTAGAACAATGCTCTATGAGAGATAACGTGAGCAGCCATGATAGAAAACGTGAGAAGACATATTCTGGGGTAACTACAATAGTAAAATAATCAAGAATTTAATAATAATCAACTGCAAAATGATGTAGGTTAGGGTTATCAGAATTAAATATTTTCTTCAGAATTGTGTTCTATACACCAACATATGGCATTTGAACACCCCTCTCCATTGATTTAAAAAAAATGCATAGTATGACCCGCCCTAGTAGGGGAGGATATGAAACATATCGTGAAGGCAAAGGGTATCATGCTTAACCAGGCGAATCGGCGGGTCGTTAACTTTGAATCGTTGAAGGATCTAGTGTGCTTGGATGATGAAGATGAGGGCGACCGGCCGCCCCAACTAACTGTCGGCACCCACAATTTTCGGGCGCAGAAGCTGGGGGGCGTGAAGGAACTTAGGGGTACAAAGGTTTGCCGTAACACCTATAGGAAACGTTACCAGGTACCTGGTACCTATGATACCGTACCCTTTGGATACTATAATCTTTGATGTGTCTATTGTTAACTTATTTATTACACGTATTTGTAAATATATATATATATATATCTTGAATATAATCTTTGATGTGTCTATTGTTAACTTATTTATTACACGTATTTGTAAATATATATACACCTTAAATATTTCGCTAATGCCTTGTGTGAGTTTTTAACGGGTATCGCTTCTTAAACAAAAAGGAAAAATATGGGCATATGTTCCTCTCAAATACAGTAGAGCGCCGGAATGTGAAGATGTTTAGTTTGTGGAAATGAACGTGTGGTAGTGATAAAACATTAAAACCGTTATAAAATGTGTTTAGTTCGTGAAAATCCCCCTTTGCAAAAATGTCTGGTGCGTATTCTGGGGAGTGGGAGTGATAAAACATTAAAACCGATATTACTTCATTTATCGGAAAATTTCTCAAAACATCTACTCACTATAATGGGATACAACGATTCATGTTGGAACAGCGCCGTACACGTTTCATTAACTTATGGTGTGACTCACTCCTCCCGTCGAGCCAATGCGTTGCATGTGGCTCATAGTTATCTCAGAGCTTGAACCGAGTGGACGTGCGCTCCTCGAATACGATGGAACTTCCTTTGAGCAGCATTCTCAACGCCGTGTACGATGTGTCCGTGACGAAGTCGTTGCGCGTGTTCAGGCGTAAATCCAGTACCGTTAACTATGTACTAGAAACGGATTGTAGACAAACAAACAAACGGAATGTTGTTTAAGTGTCGAGGAGATGAATAGAATCTTTGTGATAGTTGAGAAGTGGAGTGAAGATCGGTATAAAATTCCTACAGGTGTAGGTACAAAAAGAGAGCAGATTAGTGACACCCCCTCATATGCCGTTGTTTATACGTTGTGTATAAATAACGATCGGCCATGCATTGATATACGGCTGATGTGGAAGAATGTTTCTGATAATAACGCTCTTGTCCCTACGCGAAACCGTTTCATCCTCGACAGAATGTTTGAAATCGTCGGATTCCGCAAGCTGAAGCCTGTATTAGACGCGCGTGTTATGGATATGCTTTATTTTGATACGGTTCTTGAATACTCATACACCGCTCTGCTTGATGGGTTTACCTACTGTAGGGCTGAACAAGGTGAGAATGGTCTAGAGCTGGACGCTTATTTAAAAAGTTTAGACTCTTTGAAATATCATGAACTTTGGTACAAAAGCACTTGACCGGTACAGGGCTGAGCTCACCTACACCGTTCACCCTGAAGAACTATTTCTTTATATAATGAGCAGCTGTCGTAACGATTTAGAAGATTATTTCAACTGTCGCTATGCAGTGTGAAGATGAGTTCACGATTGAAAAGCTCGGGTCGGTAGAAATAAACCCTCGATTGGAAAGGCGTGTTTATAAACTTGTATTTGACGTTGTGGCTAACGATGAACTCTTTGTGCGTGCTTTTGATTGTATTCTAACCGTATTTAAAGGTAACTTGCCAACCGGATGTAAAGTGGGCACAAAAATAGTACTGAACGATATGAAGGCCATTTATATAGAGTACAGATTTCTCTATACCTTGTGCGGTGAAATAATATTAAACCGCGTATACTGCGTAATGCAAAGCAATAACGATGTAATTGTAGACTCGATTACGTGTGAGTTTAGTGTATTGCGCAGTAAAACAAAATGAAATGTATTTATTTTCAATATATTAGCATAATTGTGTATATATATTTCACCTGTACTGCTATATTGATGGCTATACGTTTTGCATTTCTTATTTTTTAGTTTGTGCAGTATAAGATAAAGTGTATGCATTTATTTTCGATATATTTAATTATTTAATATAATTGTGTGTGTGTATATACATATATATTTTTTTCTCCTGAAATTCATATATCTTATACTATTATTATTTTTTAATTTTTTTATCATTCCAATGTGTATTTATTTTCTATATATTTACAATATTTTGCCTAAATAAATAGAATGATGTAATGGTGTTTTAATTCTTTTGGTTGTAAATGATAATTAATTATTCAAAATGGCTGGATACGCCTACTAAACCTACTGACGGATTTCTAAGCCAACTGTTAAGAATTAATTAAATAAGTAGCACAATCTGGCAACTCAACCTGAACAAACCATTTACGCCTTCTAAGCCAACAGTCAATAATATATGCTTTAATTAAATAAATAGCACAACCTGGCAACTTGGCAACACCTCTCTTCCTTTCTCTCCTCCTGTCTTTCTCTTGGGGGATAACGCCGCCTCCAAGTTTCATGACCCCTTGTTGCACCTGCAACATTCCCCTCACCCCTTGGCAACATTGAACTGTTGTATTACCCTACCCCCGTTCACTGCATACCCCTCCCCCTTTGCAACATACCCTCTCCCCCATTTTGCAGCGTTGATCATTATCTCTGCAACATTCTTGCACTCTCCCTTTTTTCGCCCATACTACTAAGGCTATCCATCCCCAGACATGTGCTATATTTACAGCAATATCGTGGAACATAAATTTGTTGGGGATAACCAGACGCGTCTGCTGCGCATTGCACAAATTCCCAACCATAGAGGGAAGAGCTTGAGTATTACATATGACAGGCCCCATTATGTGAATGTTGCGACTAATCTACTAAGAAATATCTCAATATATATATCAGAACGATTGAAGGAAAAATTTCCCATTCGGTGATGGGAGCTCAACAGTGAAGCTACACTTTCGTCGCATTCAGTTATAATGACCCGAAAGCCTTTCACAGTCTATCGAGGGTGAGATATCAGCGTGGGAGTGGACTTGGATTCATTTTTTCATCCATACTACGCACGCTGTCCCACTGTTGAAGAGGGGTCCTAGATACCTAGTGAGGAAGGCGTTACAAACAGGTTTTAACGCGGCAGGAGGCATAATGGGTGGAGCTAAACCTAAAGAAGCTCTAAAAAAAACATTTAAAACGTACAGACGAAATCATCAAAGATGCAAAGAGAAAAATGCGTGGTGGCAGAAAGAAGAAGAGGGCTGTCTGGAAGAAAGGGTTACCAACACGTGGCGCTAAGCGTAAAAGGACATCAAAAAAGAAGTGTTCTAAGCGAATGAAACCTATGGTTGATCATTTTTTTTAACTGATATAAGCTGAGGACATTGCTCTCACGAATCATAGGATGATTACTACTTGTCGAGAGAGGTGGCACTATTTCTGACTCGTCATGGCACGCTTCATCCATCCGTGTAGCTCACAATGTTGTAAATCGGAGCTGTCCCTCTTTGATATGCCCACAACAAAAGTTTCTATTCAGCACAGTGACTTTATTACAATTAACCTATTAAACACAATTAGTTCCCCGAGTGCCCCTATAGAATTCGTGATACCCAGCTCAGGCCCATACTTTTTTGATCCAAGCTGCATGCACATGTACGCTAAACTGCATATAGCCCATTCAGATGGAACGGACTGCGATGACAGTTATTCTGCATACCCTGAAACCAACTTTCTACATTCCATATTCAGTCAGTGTGAGGTGTATTTAAACTAGGTCAACATCTCGGCAGGAACGGGTTATTATTACCTACGAGCCTATCTGGAAAATTTCCTCAACGTTTCAAAAGGAGCGAAGGATACCTTTTTAACTGCCGAGGGCTATTATCAGACTAAAGACGAAAGTAATATAAATGATAAATTTAAAAATTCTAAAAAGAAGATATACGAGTGTTTTGGACGTCTGCATACATACTTCACGTTCCAGGAGAAACTGCTTATGATAGGGTGGATATGAAGTTAAAGCTCACCCGCACGAATCCTGAGATCTGCATAAATCTGGGGCTTGATCTAGAAGAGGGCACAAAACCCGTTGTGATTCACATTATGGAAACATATCTGCGCGTACGGCGAGTGAAATTAAGTTCGCTGAAATATGTAGAAATTGAAAAAAATTAATACACGCAACTGTAAAATACCCAATTAACCGAGTACAGATCAAACTATACACGGTGCACGCAGTGTTGGCCTCGAAGCAGCTAGCAAACGTGGCCCTGCGTGTTCTACCTAAAAGGTTATTAATTGGAATGCAGGATCACGCTTCGACGAATGGAAAATATGAAAGAGCGCCTCTAAATTCGAGAATTTCAGCTTTAAAAATATAACTATACGTCAATGGTGTTGCGTTGGGTGGGACTATGGATAGGGACTACTCATCAGACGCTGTGTTCCCGCTTTGCGCGAGAGCTTATAGTAATCTGGTCCATATTGCTGGTGGCTGTGATGAGCTTCTGATTGGCGTAACGCAGAAAGAATTTGTTGATCAATTTAACCTTTACCCATTTGACATCACCCCCGACTTATCTGCTAGTGTAAATACACACTTAAGTCCACAACAAAGTGGGAACATCTCAGTTAGATTGGAATTCGCCAACGCGCTAGACGCGCCTATTAGTGTAGTGTACTAGTATAATTCGAATCACAAGCCCTAAATGAGGTCGACCGCTTCCGGAACGTAGTCAGAGACTTTTAAAATGGACGCAAATACACTCCAGAGAGTAATGAAAAGTGATCGAATCACACGCTCCAAATTTATCGGTGTTTGCGAAGAATGAAATATTGAAATTACCAACTACGAGAAAATGTGGGGATTATCGTCAATAAGGACGTTGTTGGGGGCGAGGGGATACACTGGTTTGCAATATACTTTAAAAATAGAGAAAGAATATATTATTTTAATTCACTGGGAACTCATCCCTGGAGTGACCCTGTTATTGTAAAATTTCTCGAAGAGTTACATGTCCCTGAAATTGTCTGGAATCTCCACCGATTACAAGGATATTTTAGTAATACTTGCGAGATGTATTGTCTTTCGTTTCTCCTGTACAGTGCTTACAAGAAGTCTCACGCCTCTGTCTCGTCCCAAGCTCGTCTGTTAGGTATAAAATGGGCAGTCCTTATGGCAGCGGAGGTGTGTTCGGATTGGTGCACATAACTGCTCTAACCCAATCAATGACGTCCATTATTACGTCACTTCTGCTACATTTTAGTGTTTAAAATACAAATGATTAAGAAGCAGAATGACCAAGTTTCGGGATGTTGGGATGGTTATGGAGGAATCCTAGTCATCATAATATTAGCTGGGCATTACATTATACCGTCTCAATATATACTGTAGAGTGTAGACTATAGAGAACGACTAATTCGGCAAATATCCCAAATCATGGCATGATACCTAAGTTATTTTGACGCAGGTCTAAATTATTTGCTCGAATGCAATGATTGATATTAAGTAATTGTTGGGAATTGTTGTCAATATTGTTGTTTGTGATACATATCCTACGTGAAGAATCTAATGACCAAATTCCTCAATGAACCTCTCACGCGCTCGCATTTCGAGGAAGTCACGGTCGTCTCACTAATAGATAGTTTATCCATTGTTTTAAGTGGTAACCTATTCCATCTTATGAAAGTCATTAGTCTAAAGCAAGACTGGTGGACCGTGAATCAGAGAAATTTGCATTTGATTTGTTCATCGTAATTATTACGTAATATAGTATACTGTATATAGTAGTATATAAGAGTTATTGGTAGCATATCATATGACAATTTCCATAAACATGTGATGGCCTCGATGTTGCCAGTTTTTATTTTTTTCCTGAAACTATTACCCTCTCATAGTTTGTTTCAACAATGCATATATTATCATCTCCACGAGCGTAGACATTGCAAAAAAAGGTTCTAACTAAGGATAAGTAAAGTTCTTTCATGGTCACAATTAGTGATGGGACGATGCATCGCAATCGCAATCGCAATCGCGATACAATCGCACATTTTTTACAATCGCAATCGCAATTGCAATCGCATTTAATGAGTGCGATTGTTGCGATTGTGAACAAAAGATTTAAATCTCTACAAAAGTTGCTATGAAAGCTGCTCTTTCATGCGTACTTAAAGGAAAGTTTAGCTAACAACAATACGGAATAATAAATAAATAATAAATAAGTCAAAAACAGAAATGAAAACGGGTTGCGAATTAGTTGAAAACAGAATAAAAAATTGGTTTAATAATAACAATAAGTACACCTCTTTATTTGCTCTATGTAAAATTGGAATGTTAAAAAATCAAGCTAACCCTATGGTAGGTAACGCGTTTAGGTATATTTAAAGCATAAATGAGCGTTATGTGAGGCTAAAGCTAAAACATCGCAATCGCAATCGCGCGATTTTCAAATTCTGACAATCGCAATCGCAACAGCGATTGTATGAAATATGACAATCGTCCCATCACTAGTCACAATATATACTTTTATAGATGTCAAACATAAAAATATACTAAAATTCTATATTAACATAAATATATATTCGACACACATTTACGTCATGGCTTTAACATCAGTATTTCGTATAGCTTCCTCCGGCATCAATAATTTCTTGCAATCGTTGCGGCATAGAAGAGGCCAGATTGTAGGGAATGTTTGGTGTTCGGCGTAAGCTCTCCCAACTATTCCTCGTGTGAGCTAAAAGTGCTTCAAATGTTCTTTCATTGCGTTGCTCCCATTCGTTAATCATTATTGCCCAAAGGTTTTCAATCGGATTCATATCAGGAGAACGTGGTGGCAGAATTAGATTAATAATCTCTGGGTGATCTTCTTACCACGCTCTCACAACGTTACTCCTATGAATGGGACTGTTATCTTCCATTAAGTAAAATGGTTCCGGCGCTGGAACCAGATACGCACGAACAGTGGGTAGCAGCACCTCTTCCAGTATTTGGCAATATTGCTGTCCAGTAAAGCGTCCATCTACTTGAGTCAATTCTCCGACACCATAGCCAGACATCCAGCCCCACACACCGAGATTGATGTGACCACTACGTTTGCTCGGGAAAACATTTCCTTCTTAGCGTTTTCCGCGCTGCCTCCAACAATGCAGGGAACCATGACTACTTGTTGAAAATGTTTTTTCGTCACAGTACACAACTTTTCTCCAGAATTCTTCCTCCTGCGGCAAGTATTGCAAGGCAAATCCCATCTGCGCCTCTTTATGCTCAATCGTCAATGCAGGTTTTATAGCTGGACGGCGAGAAAAATACCCTGTCTCGTGAAGTCTGTTGTTCACTGTATTTGCGCTACAACGAAGGTTCAGGTGTCTGTAAATATGCGTCGCTGGAACAAACGGATGCTCTCTGGCATGATTAACAATCGCAGCATCTTCTTGAGATGTTGAACGCGGAGGACCAGACCTCGGCAAAGTAGCGATTGAGTTTTCTGCTTCATACCGATGAATCCACCGTTCCACAGTGCTTCGATGAACGTCTAGTCGTCTTGATATTTCTCTTATTGGCACACCATATTCATGCAATGTCACCATTGCTCCCCGCATTGCCTGGGTCGTCTCATGGTGCACAGACGGCCTTTCCATCTTTGTGTAAATGGCTTATGTGAAGCGTGCTGGGACGATAAAGGAAATGAGGATACCATGCACCCCTTCTGAAATTGATTTCGGTTGTGAAGGGTACCAACCCTTCGAATGGTAATAATAATCAGCCAATTTCCTATTTTGTTGAACATATGCATAAAAAATTCGTCTTAAAAGCCAAGGATCCAAAGATTGTCAGCAATAGTTTATACCCCAACTGAATATAGTCAGCCATCAACAGTATAATCATATTTTATTTCCATAACTACTCATGACTACTCTGTCATAGTAAATAACCTTATTATGACTTAGGTAGTAGTGGTAATTCTGAGTGGCGGTCTCTAGCCACATACGTTAAACCTATCAGTGCGTCTAAGACCAGACTCTTTGTTTCTGTCAATTCATTGTTAGTTTAAGGTATTTTGCTCTTTGTCTTTCTAGGTCTAGGGCATTAAAATGAATATTTGAGTTTGTGTTTAGCATTTCATATGAATTTCTCTCCTCTCCCTTAACACATCCCCGCGTTCATTTTAGCCCCCTCTCTCCCTTTCCTCCTCCCTTCTAATTCCCCACCCAACCTCGTTTCCTTCGACATAGCAACGTTTACCTCCATCCTCATTCCACTTTCTTCATTAAACCTATTATCGCTTTTACTGTCCCTTCCTTCCATCCTTCAATACCAGCGTTCTTAAACCTAGCACATAAATTATATAATATGGAATCTAACACCTTAGATCTCTACACATTCATGTTATTTGAAGACGCCTGTGTCTTAGGGGAATCTAAGTGTTGAGAGTAGGCTTGACGGGTAGTCTATAGATTATTACAAATGACCTTGAACGCTCCAACTATTTAAAAATGATTATTTATTACGCACATCATATGGCATAATACACACATGAATTTAAGTATCTCTTACACTATAGGAATGGAATTGAATCCTACCAGAGTTAAAAAGTCGCAAAATATGATAGATTAGTTTGTATTAAGAGGTTACTAAGAGAAAAGGATTTGGGATAGAGCGGAAGGCAGAGAGTATATTTTCCCCGAGTTTCAGTTATTATTAACGTTATATGGATACATTGCCGATGTCCCTGCTGAAGACCTCTGATGGGATGCGGTGTGATCAAGAGAGAGAGAGAGAGAGAGGGAGCTTTTAAATCACACCTTTTAAATGGTTTCTGGGTAAGGGCTTTACGTATGTTATTTTAGTCCAGGGTAGTTTATGTGGAGGTGTTAACGTAACTTGCACTTGGGACTGTTAATTGTAAGACAACTACCATAGCTGGGACTGAGACACGTTATCCCTTGCATACTATATATCTATATACAGTATGTCTCTATATATAAATAGACAGAGTGATAAACACAAATCGCCGTCGATTATTTGCTTTTCTTCAAAGTTGTCACGAAAAGTAGCTATAACACTATCGAGCTCCGCATCGGGCCTTTAAGGAGAAATTAACTTGATTAGTTCATACATTTTCTGAATCTTTTTTAATTAAAATCCATTTTTTTCATAAATCGAATTGTATTCAGAAAGCCTAGCTCAGTACTAATGCAAACAAATCTATAATTGAGGATACCTGCTATTTTAATGAAACATTTACAACAAATGTGATGAGTACAAAATGTATTATTACAACCACACCATATATATATATATATATATATATATATTATATATATATATATATATATATATATATATGTCGAAATAACCACGGGGAGACAGAATGGATGATGATTAAAAACCTATTGTTTTTCACCAAAATACACACAGAGGAACATATATATATATATATATATACTGTGTATATGAAGAGAGAGAGCTGCAAGGCGTTATAAGTACACTACTTTACAGCGCCGGAAATACTTTTATCCTAACTGTGCATACTACGCAATGCCTACCATCAGAGGGTCTCGATCCCAGGACCGTTGGAATTCTTTAAAGTTTTAGTAATTCTAAAACCCTACCTGTAGAACTCTCTATAAATTTATTAAACGTAAATATTTGATAAACAAGATTCACTCTCTAAATGCTTAATAGAATACATTAATTACAGAAATCCTAGCACAGTATCCTGTAGTAAACATGCATTTATATGTCAGGACACCACGATGTATATATGGGAGGGGAGAGTTACAATAAGATAAAATGCCGATTAGGGCGTCCGGGTCAAATAATAAACACAAAGCAACTAGCCTAACTGGGCTCAAAAGGGAAATTAGCTGGGTGTACTACGCATCATCTGCCAGCACCGGGTAACGAACCCCTGGGCAGATATCCTTTCACTTCATTTATTATGGCTTTTTATAAATTAACTAACACTTGCAGGGGTTAAGCACTGAATGACACATATATATATATATATAGCCCGAATCACAAATTAAATTATTATGTAATTACTCACATCTCGAGGGTACAGTCTTCTGCTGGTTCAAACGGAGGATCATTGCAGATATCATTAACGTTTTGTGTGGAGAGATCATTCCGGTCAGCCGCAGCGAAAAGGTGGAGCGTAGCCCCTGCATTGAAATCCCTATCTTCAAACAATTGCGGGGAGCTGTAAAGTTCTTATGAATGACTCATGACGGAGGGACTGTGTTTATTTGCTGGTGAAAATAACTGCTGTGAGTTCCAGCTGAAAATGTTCCCTTTTATATACGTGACCCCGATTGACCCCACCCCAATATTCGATTCGCGAGTTTCCTGCGTGAGAACAAGTCTTTCCGCCAACCATAGATCCTGGACTCGTTCTTATGCCACACCCATTGGGTTGTGATTGGACGAGCCGCGATTTCTTGGGGGCGTGTCAAATATAACTTATACACACCATAGATTTCTTTCAGAAATGAAACAGAACCGTAAGAGAGAGAGAAATAGAGAGAGATAAGTTTTGTTGGAAAATAAAATTTGTTTTTCTGTGTCAAGCAAACTGATGCATATCGAAGTGTATTTAAGACAAAAATAACAGATGTCAGGTGTTTTTCGAAATTTACCTGTCATCTCCACAGAGGTGGGTTTTGCTAAAAATATCCGCGTTTGACACTCAATTTTCAACCTTATACCCTCAAACAATAGAGACTGAACAGGTGAAATGAATGTATTCGTTTAACTATACGATGAAAGAGGACTTAGTAGATCTTCATGTTAGTATACTCAAGTTTTCAACTTGGTTGAGCACTATATCTATATATATCGAATCATTTCATAATTCTTTATTGCTGGATAAGAAGCCCCAATCTTCTACGTTTTTAAATGTGTTTGTGACAATATGCTCTATTAGAAATCGAATCTTCAAGGCAGTGTTTAATTCGAGAATTGCACTGAAGAAATTTACTTTAAGCCGTGAATAGTAAGATTTAATATGTTCCAAAAGCTGGTTTAAAATTACATTAAATATAATACAGTAATGTTGAAGAGAGAAATTATTTAGAGTAAATCATATCAAATCCATTTATTGAATTGTAGAAGGTGCAATTAAATGGGTTACACCATAAATTCCATTTTTTTATAAATACATATAGAAAACTATATCTATTGGGCATGCCCAACTAAAACTTGAAATCTAGTTATAATATTTTTTTGTACCAAAGTTTAAGATACTTCGAAGAGTCTATACCTTTTAAAATAATTATTTCTGGATATCTTCAACAGTAAGATTTAATATGATCGTGATTGCCGGTTTTAAATTATATTAAAAATAATACAGCAGTGTCGTGGCAGGGCTGCAAGTAAAAGATGAAAAATGAATAGGTTACCCCTAATTTAATATCTATTTTTTTTAAACGTATTAATGCTTTTTATGTTATAGTTTAAGGATAAAATTGGGTATTATAGCGAAAATTTGTTTTTGTATTAAACTTAGTTTAACTTATTCGAATTTTGTTTAAAAATTCGCGTACCAAATGTCAAATTGGCCTCGTGGTATTATACCAAGAGAAGCTCAATAGGAAAACTATTGGCGTTGCCATTTTGAGACCTTGTCGGTCTACCCCTTGGCCCCATAAATGTATTTGTTTACGTTTAATAGCTCTGTCTATTGGGTCGTATTTAGAGACCTTATCGGTCTACCAGGAGCTGGTAAGTAAAACGGTGGTGGTGGCTGTGTAATACTGCTTCACCACTAATCGTCTAAGTTTCGACGCTTGGTTGTAGCCCTCATATCGGTTACGTAGTGTTGATAGGATGAGCTCCTAAAAGTCTATACTTAAACGAATGGTTGTAGCCCTCATCTCACCATGTGCTGTTGATGGGATGAGCTCCTAAAAGTCTATACTTAGACGATCGGTGGTGATGTGGTGGTTCTTTGTGTGGTGGTTGTGCTCGTATATATTTTGCTATTGGGGCATTGTATGCATCTGTTTATATATATATATATATATATATATATATAAAATATATATATATGTGACCTTTGGTTAGCTTCCGCCCGAATTGTTCATATAGACGAAGGTCAAGCATTTCACTCCACCTTAGACCTACAGTTTAACATGGAATTCGAACCACGCCCCATCAGCAGCCCAGCGCCTTAACCACTATGCCACCTAGGGTACCCATTTATCTACCAACCACTTTCTTTATTGTGTGGAAGGATGAACAGCTGAGTTTTGCTGCGCGCCGGCTGCCGTCGAGTCTCGACGTGTGTGTGTGATAATAGGGGCTCTATGGGCGTATAGTCAGGGAGTGTATGTGCGTTTGTGTGCGATTTTGATTCGTTCGAAGGTTATTAATATATACAGGCCATTTATGCCTTCTAAGCCAACTGGCGGATTTCGAGTTCTAATTCAAGTGTTGCTGCCTCAGCTCTCATTAAGCTTCTGCCTCTCGTATAATTTCACGGGTATAGAATGTTTCGCAAAGACCGCACCCGTGGGGAGGGGGGAGGGGTACTAATATACGTGAGGGACACGTTGTGTTTGGTTGACTGCCAGTTCCGATCGGAACGGGAGCTGCTTGGCGTCGATCTGAACGTGGAAGGGACGAACTATAGGTTAATCTTGGTGTACAGACCCCCGCATCTCCTCCTCGAAGAGGATACAGCCCTGTACACCGAACAACGTAGCCTGGTAGGGGATAGGGTGTATGTAGTTTTAGGAGACTTCAACTGTCGCGGCATAAAGTGGGAAGACAGGACTGCTGATGCTGAAGGAAGGAGGCTAGTTGACTTTGCTGATGAGAACTTCCTCACTCAGTGGGTCAATGAGCCTACACGAGGCGAAAGAGTTCTAGACTTAGTATTCACGACCGAAGACAACCTCGTCACTGGCCTCACCGTTGACGAATCGTTGGGCGGGAGTGATCACGGTCTGATTAGGTTCCGTGTCTGCGTCCCTCGGGTGAAGCGTAGTAACTAGAGAGGCAGTAAGCTCGATCTAGGGCGGGCGGGCGGACTTTGTTAGCCTCCGGGATAGCGTAAGTAAGATGGGGTTAGAGGTCGGCGGCGATGTTGAGGGAGTGTGGAGTGCATTCCGGGACGAGTTTATGGTGATGCAGTCTGCTGCCATACCCTCAAAACCGGTCACCCCTGCTTTAACGCAGTCTAAGTGGTTCAGTCGTGACACCGCTTCGGCTATCCGAAATAGGAAAGTAGCGTATAGGAGGGCGAAGGCCAATCGTTCCCATGAAAACACTGAAGCGTATGGCCGCCTGTGTAGGGAAGTGAAGGCGAAGGTTAGGCTAGCGAAACGTAACGAAGAACTACGGGTAGCAAGCCTCTGCGAGGGGAACCCTAAGGAATTCTTCAGTTATGTTAATAGTAGAAAGCGGACCTCCAACGCGGACATCGCTAATGTGCTTAATGAGTACTTTGCGGAAGTGTTCACCATGGAGGACACCCGCGTCATCCCCGAGCAAGGCGTCAGTCGGATCGTCAAATTCGCTGATGACACCAAGCTTTGGGCCAATGTTGGGACGACCGAAGCGATCGAGGAACTGCGTACGGACCTTGGTAGGATAGGAGAGTGGTCCGAAAAATGGCAAATGCCGTTTAACTTGGGTAAATGCAAAGTGATACACATTGGCTACGCCAATCCCATGTCGGACTACTCGATGTTGGGGAGTAATATCGAGGCGACTGATTTCGAAAAGGACTTGGGTGTGCTAATTAGCAGCGACCTTAAGTTTACGAAACAGTGCGTAGAGGTGGAAAAGAAAGCCCAGAAGCTGTTGGATTATATCAGGAGGCAATTTCAGTTTCGGAACAAGGAGATTGTGCTTTCTCTTTACAATTCCCTGGTTCGGCCGCAGCTGGAGTATGCTGTGCAGTTCTGGTCGCCCACCCTCAGGAAAGATATTGAGAGGCTGGAGCGAGTGCAGGCGAGGGCCACAAAGTTAATCCCTTCCGTTAGGCATATGGGCTACAATCGACGCTTACGCGCCCTGAACTTGTTTTCGCTGGAAACACGGAGGCTGCGCGGTCAACTGATCGAGGTTTTCAAGCTCTTACGCAGGTTCAACGATGTCGATTTTAGAAGCATGTTTAGTTTAAATGATAACCCAACTCGCAACAATGGTTGGAAGTTGGATTTGAAACGGTTTAGTACTAGTGTGTGTGGGAATTACTTTACCGATAAGATCTGTGACACGTAGAACAGGTTACCTTCAGAAGTTGTGAACAGTTCCTCTATGGATCACTTCAAGAAAAGGTTAGACCAAATCTTGCACACTATTTGAGGGTGTAGAAAATTTTCCCTGACACCCGTTGCCGTTGGTACCTCCTCGGTATGGTCCGCAAGGCCTTTTGAGGTACTTCTTTACCTTGTAACTCCTTGTAACCTCTCTCTCTCTCTCTCTCTCTCTCTTCTCTCTCTCTCTCTCTAAACCACAGAACGTAATTTGGCAGAATCTTCCTTAATAATTTACTTTCAAAAATCTCCATATATAAGTTACTTAAAATGGGAGAGAGGGTGTTTCCTATAGCCATACCAAATTTCTGCCTAAAATATTCATTATTAAACACAAATTTCGAGTCTACTATGCACAACTTAATTAATTCTATAATGGTAGTCACAGGTAATGGCAAATTATGCTTAACCAATCCTTCCGAAAGAAAAACTAATAGGTCCTCCACCGGGACTCTTGTAAATAAAGAGGTAACATCAAAGCTTACCATTCTAAAATTGTAATTAACACTGATACTATTTAATTTCTCGACAAGGTCTACATTATTATTTATGTGTGATTGTGAAATTGTGCCCAGGAGAGGATTAAGGATGGATACAAGCCATTTGGACAACTTGTATGAGATAGATCTTATAGAGCTAACAATGTGTGTGTATCTCTATGTCTCTATATATCTTTCTGTTTCTATCTATATCTATCTATGTGTGTCTCTCTCTCTGTATCTATCTATATATATATCTCTATCTTTTTCTAAGAGATACCATAAAGAGAAATTTCTTGGTTGTTCTCTTCTCCTTCCTATTTCATTCTTTTCAAAAATCTTTCGAACAAAAATAAAAAAATTATAAAACAGAAAAATTACAATTTTTAATAATTTTCAATGTATTTTATTTTGAATTGAATATAATTCTAAATTTATTCCTTAATGAAATGAAAATGAAAATTGGCAACTATAGTCCATATGACAGATATTATTAATAGAATGAGTTCTTTGGTTCTTTTAAAAAAAAAATTCGTCTTTACCTTCTTTCAAAAAAAATTTAAGAAAGGATTCATCATCGCCTTCCTCCTTCAAAAAAGTTCTTTCATGAGACAAACAAGGACAAACATGCAAAAGCATACATACATTCAAGTACTTTCTGTTCCGGCGTGTTAACGGTCCCCACTAGTTTTAGCTGCAAAGGGTACAAGCATTCTGACAATAACAATATAAAATAACCATCTAAAAAACGTTTAATAAGCCTAAAGAGAGTACTGACCAATATTCAAAACATGTTACTATATTTAAACAATATTCTATATATATTTTTAACAAATTGCATACATCATAAATTAGAATCTCAGAATAAACATGTTTTAAATCAAAAACAATTTCTTTACTAATATTTGTATTATATAATATTAAGTAAAAGAAAAAATAAATAAATTGAAATGAAATATTTGACTTTCAATTATAGGGGTAACTTTTGCTTTTCCTAATTAACATTTTTTATTCTACGCTAATCTGAAAAGAAGCGAAGTGAAATGAATTGAAAAGGCTTATTAGTAGACTATAGTCCATATGATAAAAACCATTAAGATACATTATGTTGTTTCGCTAACGTAAATATTAATTATCATTTACCCTCAATAACCATCTTAAATAATAACATTTGTTTATCGTATATATATATATATATGTTAAACCACAGACCGTGCATGGAACACGGTCTGTGTTTAACATTAATTGTCTCAGGAACCATTCTGAATTTGTGTATATATATATATATAATATAATTTCACAATTAAGCACGTCAAGCGAATGAATTATGCATATATGCTGTATATATATATATATATATATATATATATATATATATATATATATGATGAATAAAACCACGAAGGGAAAAGAAACAGAGTGGTGCTCATAAGTGGTGCCATAGTTTCCTTTTCCCTTCGTGGTTTTATTCATCATAATATTTTACACGTGTCACTTTCGTGAAATAATTTCATATATATATAATATATATATATATATATATCA
>JAJOZX010017737.1:0-46201 GCA_023014485.1 Bathynomus jamesi
AGGCACCTGTTACTCTGATGATACACACGTGGGAACTGAGACAGACAGAAGTGGGATGGTAGGGTGGCACACCTATTTTTTATATTTTTAATTACTGTATATATTTATTATAGTATTAAAATTAAAATTTTCTTATTTTATATTTTTTATATTTTTATTTATATTTTTTAAAATTTGGATTTATATTTTCTGAAATTGGAAATTGTAAAATTATAACCCACGTATAGTTGAAACCACGTAAGAAAAATCTGCATAAGTTGCGAGTCTACTGTATAATTAAAACCAACTATGAACTTAAAACATTTCAAATATTGACAAATATCACGGTGAAAATAAAAATTGAAACACATGAAATTATACAGTTAATACAATTAGAATATAAAATATTGTAAAAGAAACTATAAAAAGGAGGCTTACCTTTAAGATAAGAAAAGAATAAATGTAAGTAAAACCATTATAAATAATTTAGAGGAACATTATGGAAAAGTTTAAAATGTAAAACATTAAAATCTATAAAATCTTAAAAGGAACAAATTGGGTATAAATTATCCAGTCACAGACACAGCAAAGAATGGAAAAGAATGAAAAATATTTGTTAATGGGCACTAACTTGGTTGGTAGGCAGGTAAAGGAAATTTTATTGAAGGATATTGAGGTTATGGAATGGGGTATAATGATTTATATCTGGTTTATGCTTAAACTGAAATTTTCTCCCCAACTTTGGAAACAACTTTAAGCATCATTTCCTATCATTTGAAAAATTATACGCAGTTAAACCAGTTCCCCATTATTAATACCAATCCAGATGATGCATGTAGATTTAAATCAGCTCTCAAAAACCTGGCTTTTTCTTTTTATTATAACTATAACAAATTCAAATACAATCATATTTTTAGTAAAGAGACTCGAGTATCAGTGCATTAAACAATTGTCTAATGATAATAACATTAATTTGTAAACCTGACAAAGGTAATGGTATAGTTATTCTTAACAAAGTAGATTATATCAATAAAATATATATAGTTTTGAATGATAGTACCAAATTTTCTAAAATCTCTGGAAATCTACTTAATAATTTATCCTCAAATTTGAAGACAAACTTAACCATATCCTCCGTAAACTGAAGCAATCCAAGAAAACTCTCTAATGAACAATATTCTAAGCTTTGTGTGTCTGGTTCTCACCCTGGCATTTTAATGCGGCCTCCCAAAAGTCCACAAGAATAAATCTCTGTGTAAACACCTTTAATTATAACTTTCCTAAATTTTTCAGTCCTCTATTATCTGAATTCACTGTCAATGAATATTCAACTAAAGATTCTTTCTCTTTTGTTAGGGAAATCACTGAAATAGATAACACTGACTCTGTAGTTATGGCCAGCTTTGATGTAACATCTTTGTTCACTAACATTTCTCTAAATGAAACTATTGACCCATGTATCAGTCTTCTCAAATCACATAACTCTACAGCCCTCGATCTAGGTGAAAATAACATTCGCTTACTCCTTGAAATTGCTACTAAAGACTGCATCTTCTTTTTCAATAATGATCAATACACTCAAACAGATGGAGTATCAATAGGTGGACCCCTCAGGCCCCCCCTTTGCAAATTTATTCCTCTCTTACCATGAGAAAAAGTGGTTGGAGGAGTGTCCCCAGCATTTTAAACCAATCTTCTTCCATCATTATGTAGATGATTGTTTTGTTCTATTTAAATCTTCTGACCATATTGAACTTTTTATCAATATTTAAATTCAAAACATAGTAACATCAAATTCACTTCTGAAATGGAAAATGACAATTCTTTGCCATTCTTGGACATAAATATTACTCATAGCAATACTCAATTTGTGACATCAGTTTTTCATAAACCCACATTCACAGGCTTGGGAATGAAATTTAACAGTTTTGCACCACTCAAGTACAAATGTAACCTCATTCTTACCCTTCTATGCCATTCATATGAGATTTGCTCCAACTACCATCTTCTTCATGCTGAGTTGGAATTCCTTAAAAAGTTCTTACTAGGTAATGGTTTCCCTTCTAAACTTATTGACAGTGTAATAAAAAGATTCATGAACTTAAAATTTTCTAATAAAACTAAAATTGTCATTACTACAGTACAAAAAAAGATTATAAATTTTAAACTCCCTTACTGTGGACCCAAAAATCTTGTTGAAGAGGAAAATTGGTAAACTTATCACTAGATTTTATCCACAAATTTCTGTTAAATGTATTTACACAATAGAATGTAAATTACACTCCTTTTTCAAATTTAAAGATATAATTCCAAAGCCCTTGTGCTCATTGGTCATTTATAAATATACATGTGACAGTTGCACATCATTGTACATTGGCATAACTGCACACCAACTCCAAATTCATATTGATGAACACAAGGGTATTAGTAGCTGTACTAATAATAGACTTGTGAATCCCTCCCAATTACATATACATTCCCACTCCCATCAGTTAGACCACCAACTTAAATCTAACTTTTAAATAATTGCGAAATCCAATAAACACTACCTACCCCTCTTAGAAGCAATATTCATTTTTAAGCATAAACTGGATATAAATCATTATACCCCATTCCATAACCTCGATATCCTTCAATAAAATTTCCTTTACCTACCTACCAATCAACCAAGTTAGTGCCCATTAACAAAAATTTTTCATTCTTTCCCATTCTTTGCTGTGTCTGTGATTGGATAACTTGTACCCGATTTGTTCCTTTTAAGATTTTATAGATTTTAATGTTTTACATTTTAAACTTTTCCATAATGTTCCTCTAAATTATTTATAATCGTTTTACTTACATTTATTCTTTTCTTATCTTAAAGGTAAGCCTCCTTTTTATAGTTTCTTTTACAATATTTTATATTTTAATTGTATTGACTGTATAATTTCATATGTTTTAATTTTTATTTTTGCTGTGAAATGAGAAATTTGTGTAATTACTGTTTTACTCAGGGACTTCAGGAAGTTAGGTTAGGTTATGGTGAAATTCTTAAATATTTCAGTAACTTCCTGAAGTCCTTGAGTGAAACAGTAAATATGCAAAATTACTGAAAATTTCAGGGATTTCATAAAATCACTAGTTTCACATGCAGTCTTACTGTAAACACACACACACACACACACACACACCACACACACACCACACACCACACACACATCTGCAAAAGTATTTACGAATTGAGAAATATTATCAAGATATTAATGGTACCTTTTATTTTTTGCAATTTAGTAAAATTTATTTTGTTAATATATTTTTTATGGTAATTTATGTTATGCAGAACACAAATAAATTAGTATAAGGCAGTAATTATTAGATTAAATACAATATTTTGCCACTTTAAAAGTCATTGTAATTAATTTCCATAGAGTTTCTTCAATATTTTGATAATTTGGTATCACTAAATTAAAAGTCCTCTAATTTTGAAATTAGTGGCACAGACTATGCACCGTTTAGTGTGCTGTCAGCCTCGATAGGGGAAGGTTCATTTTAACACTGTTCAACAAACTTTTTACTTATATACCGTATTTCCAATTTGAGAGGATAGTTAAGACACGTGAGTTATCTAGCCAAGACTTAGGAGAATTGACTGCTCTTGTTAAAATGGGTAATTATTCCAATACAAGTACTGCAAAAATGCTGAAGATAAGTGAAGGTACAGTCAGATATAAAAAAACAGTTTAAACCAACGAAGTACCTGTAAGTTAGTCTGAACTGAAAGAAAGAGGGTTTTGTCAGAGTGTAGTGTAAAGCATCTAAAATTTCTGCCTTTGGAGAATAGATTTATGACAGCAAATGACTTGAGTAAAGAATTAGTGAAAGTGGGAGAAACAAAAGTTAGTGCTGATACAGTAAGAAGAAGGTTAACAGAAAATAAAATATTTGCTAGAGTGAGTAAGAAAAAAGCTCTTATTGTCAAAGAAGAATGTGAAAGCACAATTAGAATTTGCTATTGAACACAAAGATTGGGATGCTGAGAACTGGTTGAAAACTGTATGGAGTGATGAAAGCAGATTCAAAATTTTTGGTAGTGATAAAAGGAGGAAAATTGTAAATAGATGAATTCGTGAAGAATATAAGAATGAATGCCTTATTCCAACGGTGAAAAAAGGAGGTGGGGGAATCAATATGTGGGGCTGCTTCTCATCAAAGGAAGTTGGAAAATTACACTGGATCACTGGGAATGAAAATGGACACATGGATCAATATGTATTCAAACATCTATTCACTAATATTGCAATCCCAGCTGCTAAGGAACTTCATGGAGATTATGCAAACTTTATATTTCAATAGGATAATGATCCTAAGCATAGTGCTAAGTAACTAAAACAGCTCTACAGTAAGCTTGAAGAAGAAGGGTTTAAAATGCTAGGATGGCCATCTCAGAGTTCAGATTTAAATCCTGTTGAACATCTTTGGGATGAGCTTGCAAGAAAAGTAAGAACAAGAGAAGATCAGGCAAAAAATAAAGAGGATTTATGGAGAGTTCTCCAAGAAGAGTGGTATAAAATCCAGTCCTGAATCATGCATGAAGTTTGTTGACTCAATGCCTAAGCGTCTTGAACTAGTCTGAAAGAACAAGGGTGGCCATACTGGATACTAATTTTCATAAGTTTTATAAATAAATTTTTACAAATAAGTATGGTATTTTTCTTTTATTAGCCTGTTTTATTGTCAAATATATCAAATATTATTATATTACAATTAAAAATCTTATGTATACATTCTTATTCCAAATATATTACAAATTACTATTTGTAAATACCTTTGCAACCCAGTATATATATTATATATATATATATATATATATATATATATATATATATATATATATATATATATTAGGGTGGTCCACTCTTATAGGGGTGGAATTTTTTTTTGTGATTTGTTTTTATTGCTGGGTTGTAACTATGAGGATGGATGAGAAAACACCTCTGAGAAAGTTTTATTTGAATCAGTTAATTTGTAGGGGTAGCACATGACACTTGAAGTTTTGGTATAATCTGAAAATCACAGCAAAGTTAATCTTGGTGACAGTACATGACTATTAGGGTGACTAACAATTCCGAAATGAATTGACTAACAATTCCCTCTGCACCTCATTTGATCTTTGTTTTCTCGCCCAGTTGCCAGGCTGACTTCAGTGGTTGAGGAAACTGCTTCCTGTAGTTAGCAACAACTTGCAGGAGATACTGCAGTTGTTCCTCATTCCTGGTGTGGCAGCCATTGTATTCATTAATGAGAGCAACCCCCTCTCTGCATGATCGTTCATGACAGAGAGGTTTGCCACTGATTTCTTCGCTATTTGGTAATCAGGATCACTGTCCCAATCCCGCACCTCCTTCCTCAGGTATCCCACACCTGACCCGAGAGACAACAGCAGTCTTTTTGAGTTTGCTGTTGCTAGTGACTCGATTGAAGCCCCCTCAGCAACACCTTTCCTTCTCTTCTGGCAATCAGGCTTTCCTTCAACTTCCTCCATCGCCTTCACCATTGCTGTTTTAGTCTCTTCAGACACCTCAGGATCGAAAATCGCGAGGCCCACAATCTCCTCCAAAAGATACCAAAGATGACCGCTGAGTTTTTTTAATGCCACTTCCGAAATTTTGGGGTCATGGTATTCCCGAAGACTCTGCAGAAGACTGAGGTCGCTGCGAGGCGCAGCAGCAGCTATTGGCGCTGTCATTCATGCCTGCAGGTAGATGGAAACAGCGAAGACACTGACATCCTTAAGACACTTTTGCTCTCGTGGAGTGAGGGCTGGGATTTGTCCCCTGAACAGCCACATCTTCAATGAATAGATCACCTTAGATAACCATCTGGCTTGGTGCATGGGGCCAGGTCGCTTGAAGGTGTAGTCAATGCTCCCTCCCAAGAAAATGATGGACAGATCGAGGAATTCCTGATAGTCATCTCGAAAGGATTTTGAGGAGTGTTTTTCCTCAGCAAAGCGGAGAATCCAATCTCTAATGGGGGCCAAGAGTCGATGCACCTCTTCATCATCCCATCCGGTGCCGTATGTTCCTGCATCGATGAAGGTCCATTTGCTCTGAAACCTGCTGAACAATGGAACATCAGGTCCACTCGTTGGGCCATAGCAAGCAGTGAAAACTCCACCGATCATCACTTCCATGATGTGATGACGGCAGGCAAAATGGAGGTCTTTCTTCAACTTCTGCTCCAACAACACACACGCTCCATTCAAATGACCAGCATTGGAGGCAGTGGTGTCGAAACACATCCCCATGACAGATTCTTTGAGGCCCCAATCAGTCAATAATTCAAAAACTGCGCTGGCTTGGTGTTCTCCTGATCCAGTTGGTATTTTGGGGACTCCAAGGAGCTGAGATTGACCCGAAAAGGAGGAAATGAGCACAGGCAGCCGATCCACGCGCATGGTCTCTGGTGTTGAGGAGGTCTGGAATAAGTTTTCCATCCCAGTGGATGATTGCAGGACCGGACTGAAAGGAAGCTTTTAGTCTACTGCAGATCATGATCCGATGTCGTTCTCTCTGCCGTTTGATGGAGGTCTGGGTGATGTTAAAATTCATTGGGCTGTGGCCAAGGCTCAATGCAGTCTCTGCTATTATGTAGGTTGCCATCCTGTCCGTAGTGTGTGTCCGATCTAGGGCAGCAGCTAGATTTGATGTTATCACATTCTTGACTCTCTTCACCTGTTTTGGAGGTCGCTTTCCACCTTTTGCCCATTCATCTTCGGTGGAGGATGACTCATCAGTGACTGAGGATTCTGTTGAGGACACCAATACTGCTGTACCCAACGTTGATGCACCTTCATTGACTGCCTGCAATACAATCGAAGAAAATGGACAATTAGTGTTAACGAACAACCTAATCATTGCAATCAAATGAAAGTAGGAATTTGAAGAACAATCTCACCTTTCTCTTTCGCATCTCCTCCATCTTCCTGTGGGCAGCTTGTTTTTCTTTTTCTGCTGTTTTTCTGTCTACTCCCACCATGCATCCCCATCTTCCAGGCTCTCGCTGGGCCAGCAAGAAGGCCTTGTCTTCTGGGTTTTTGATTAGAGACAAGGCATCAGCATGTGCCATATCAAATAGGTTCCGAAGTGTCTCCTTGAATCCCTCTTCGTTGTACACCTAATATAAATAATAAATATATATATATATATGATAAATGTATTGACTATTGTACAGTATAATATGTCATACTCTCGAGAAACTATTTTATTTATCATTGATTATCCAACTCACCTGCTTCTGGCTCCTCCTCATTCGTCCTTTTTTTATTTTGATCCAATCTTGGTGAAGGTCCAAGATCTTTTGGATTCCTTTGTATTTTTCCCTTGTCGGGATTCGAGCTTTGTTCCAAAATATTTCAAGTTGACCCCACACTACTTGAGCACTTTCCTTCAACTCCTCCTTGAGATTAGTGTGGTGATGAAGGAAGCATGACAATACTTCTCCACATGATGGTAATTTGCTTCCAAGAAGCTTGTCCTTCACTTTATCTCCTTCAAGGAGATAAAAGCAAGAGCTTCAAACTTGTCATCATATATCCAACCACTAAACACAACCACTAAACACAACCAATGAACACTACACCAATAATCTGTCAAGGAAAAGATGTATTACTGGAACTGGAACATAATATACAAGTAAATCTACTAGGTAGTGCAAAAGTGCAAAAATGAAGTACTGTGTGCTACCCCTAAAAAGTGATTGATTTTGGAAAAAAATGGCCAGAGGCGTTTTCTCATTCATCCTCACAAGTTACCGCCCGGCAATAACAAAAAATCAAAACTTCACTTTTATGGACCACCCTAATAAATATATATATATATATATATATATATAATATATATTAGTGATGGGACAATTGTCATATTTCATACAATCGCTATTGCGATTGCGATTGTCAGAATTTGAACATATATATATATGGGAATGAACTCAGAATGGTTCCCTGAGGTTTTTTATGATACACACAGACCGTGCATGGAACAAGGAACTCTTCTAGGAAAATTAAATCCACTATAGTCTGAATAAGTAATGGTAAATGACAAATATTATAGTTTTTCTTTTTCATGATGCTAACCCAACGTGGTCAATGGGTCACTTGCAAATAGGTCCCAAAAACATAGCTTCCCTCATCAGCTATCTGCAAAGCAGATAGGATCCAGCTTTGGGACAGGATCTAGGGTTTAAAGCAGCCTAGCCCAGCTTCATTTAGAACCTCAATATAAGCAAAAGACTCACTGCCTTCACATCAGATTGAATATATCAAAGAAAAATGGGTAACTATTATATTTTTAGCCAAAAACCAAAACTTAAACCTCAACTGTTTTTTGGCTAAAAATATAATAGTTACCCATTTTTCTTTGCTGTATTCAATCCGACGTGAAGGCAGCGAGTCTTTTGCTTATATTGAGGTTCTAAATGAAGCTGGGCTAGGCTGCTTTAAACCCTAGATCCTGTCCCAAAGCTGGATCCTATCTGCTTTGCAGATAGCTGATGAGGGAAGCTATGTTTTTGGGACCTATTTGCAAGTGACCCATTGCCCACGTTGGGTTAGCATCATGAAAAAGAAAAACTATAATATTTGTCATTTACCATTACTTATTCAGACTGACTATAGTGGATTTAATTTTCCTAGAAGAGTTCCTTGTTCCATGGACAGTCTGTGTGTGTCATATATATATAATATATTATATATTATATATATACAGTGTTTCAGGAGGAAAGGTCAATACTTTGGGAGGTGATAGTATCAGTCATTGTGAGAAAAAAAAGTTCATATGAACATGTGTTTAATTCTGAATGGTTACGGAGATAGAGCTGTTTGAATCTGATGTGCATGCAGCTTTTGCTCCCCCTTCTCTCCCCTATAACCTTGAACCATGTAAGCTGTAATGTAAGCATGTAACATAAGCCAATCGACAGCTGACTGTTGTGAGTGACATTATTTGGTGTTTGAAGCAGTGTTAAGAATGCTGAATATGCAGATATGGTGCATGTCTATGGTTTTTGCGATGGAAGTGCAACAGCTGCTGTTGCAGAACACCATTGACAGTTTCCGAACTGCAGAATTCCGGATCAGTGTGTGTTTACCAGGGTTTTCAACACATTGCGTGAGATTGGTACACTTCCCAGCCCTCATGTTTCATCTGAATGTGAAGGTCAACAATATGTGGATGAAGTGGAAAGCATTCTACAGTTGGTAGAGCATAGTCCTACTACTAGCTCACGAAGAATTTCTACATGTCTCAGTGTACCACATACAAGAGTATGGCAAACATTACGTGAGGAAGGCTTGCATCCATATCATGTACAGTATGGGGGTCGAAATTTTGTATTCTTATTCTACACACTGCTCGGAGTTTCCTTTGGGCCCCTAAACAACATACTGTAATTACACCGCTATGTGCCCCCCCCCCCCCCACACACACACACACACACACACACTACCCATTGCATATGACCCCTCCCCCTTTTTTTTAAATTGAAATGAAATTAACACTAATTCTTTGAATAAAAAAAACCTGATAAATGACAAAGATTAAAGTAAATAATGATATAAGTAAAGTTAAAGTAAGTTTTTTATATATATATATATATATATAAAAAAATCTTTCTCTGTATATTACTTAAAGAATCAATTGAAGCATACTAAAATCAAAATATTCACCTTAAGAAATTTAAAATCATAAATTACTGACACCACTGGCCTTTCCATTGGAACACAGGTAGCTTTTTTCTCGACTCCAGTACATTCAAAATAAATTTTTGTCTGTTTTCATAACCAATTCTATCTTGTGATGCTTCTGTTACCACACTTACAGCATGTTCTACTCTCTGGCTGTGACAGGGAAAAGGAATAAGCTGAAGTGGTTCATTTCAAACTTTAAGATCATCATCATTTGTCAAATTCTGTAAAATAGGTGGAGGGGTGATGGTTTCGTTGTCCCAGTCAATCATGTTGGGATAATCGTCTGCTTCAAAGTTTAGTGTTTTTGGCAGCTCAAAATTTCTCACATTGGTGCTCCTAGTTCTTGCTTGAGTGATGTGCTGAAGAGCCAGCTCTCTGACCTCTCTTCTTGTGTCTGTTATCATTGAGAGTAAGATATTCTCTTGGTGGGCAAAATAGGCGTTATTTCTGAGGACACGCTCCATAATCATCCGATGCTTTTTATCTAAGCCTTTAAGCAAGTGCATGATATACCAAAAATTAGATGCTCCCTCATTTGCCTTTCGATGAGACTATCCAAAACCAGCGTGGAGCGTAAACCAGCATTATAATTTTCACTAGGTCTTGGATGTTTTTGTCTGGATTCCGTGTAGAGACATATAAGTCCAGGACCCTGTTTGCTCATGTTAGCCATCTTGCATGATGGAGGGCACCTGGGGATCTGGTGGCTAATGCTTGTGAGATGCGTCCAGATTGTATGCTAATGCACATTTCATACATATATTTTTGGTCACTGTTGAAACTTTTAACAATATCAGCCGAAACTACTTTAATGTTGCCCTCAACAGGGGTATAATCAACTATATCCAGTTTGGTCAAATCCTCTCTGAGTTTATTTCCAAGAGAACCTTTGAAGGTGTTTGGTCCCGAAGTTTTTCCATAAATTGCTTCAAATACATGTCTGAAGGGCAGTTCATTTGCATGCAAAAGGCAAATCAGCCATTGTACCAGCCTGTCCAGATATAATTCAATCAATTTTAGCACTCTGCCAATCCTGCCAGTGTTCACTGGGGTGCCATCGCATAGCAAAGCTTTGAGGGATTCTTTGCTGTTAGAATCAACTATAAAAGTTATTTCATCTGCAATACAACAAGCAGTTCCATTATCTGGAGCTATATGAATATAATCCATATCTGGAGCTATATGAATATGATCCATGTAAACATCACCAGGTTCTTTGACTATTACATAATGTTCTTCATACTCCATTCCCTTCTTTGGCTTAGTTTGAGCTTTTCTACCATCAAATCTGATGCCTTCAATCTGTGTGTTCTCTGATTTCACTTTGATTATGTTTTTACCCACATGTATTCTTTCTCTTTCCACTTTTTTCCTATCCAACATATTAGTTTTGTCTAATATTCCCATATCCTTCAAAGCTGCATTTACTATAGCTGCAGTAGCTCTGTAACTTACACAGTATCTATCTGTTGTTATTGTTAAGTTATCATAAATAATTCTGTTCTGATGATTTTCTCTCAGCTCAAAATCTGGAACAAAGTCAATATCGTCGCTGTCATCATCAATTTCCATGCTCTCATCTTCCATAATATGTAAAGGGTCCAGTTTGCTGGTTGAGGCGACATTCATATCGAGGCTTATCTTGGCTCTTCTTTCTAATCCTTTAACTCTATTGTGAGTCCTTTTTCTTGCGGAAGTTGTTACTCTGTCGATTGGTCCTAGTTGGTTTTTTCTTTGTTTCTCCCCCACAAAAGACTCCCACTCAATCATTGTAACTCTAATATCACATCTGCAATCTGTTCGACTGATTTTTTTATTGTAACAAGTACAAGTACAAGTGCAAATATCAAACATGTCATCGAATGTCTCCACCTTCTGCTGAAAACTGTTGTTTCTTTGTTTTAATGGTACTTTATTTAGCTTTGCTGCAGATTCTATCAATCATTCAACTTTTATAGCTATTCCTTCAAATCCTATATGTGGAAAGGAAAACTCCTCCCAAATAGCTCCCACATCTTTAGTGACAATTCTGTAACATTCTTTTGCTGTTCTAGAACCTTTTGAAATCAGTTCTCATTTTCTTACCAATAAATAATGCCTAAATACATCAGCCTATGAAGGTGGTCAGGAATATGGCCTACCACAAATGCTTTCAAAAGTGGAAATACTGTTGGGAGCATTGTATAGCTGCACAAGGAGACTACTTTGAAGTGGACATCATCAATTAGATCGTAAGTGTTACCAGAAAGTTTTTGTGGGATCAGTCTGGAAACTTTTTGAACACACGTCGTATTGGACATTCAAACTTCATTTGAGCATTAGGAAATGCTCTTGTGGAATGGATCCAATAATTTCAATTCTTTGATGGAATTCTGCCAGATATCTGGATTTGTAATGATAAATGTTTTAATATAATCCCATAGATGAAAGTCTGAAGGGATTAAGTCTGGTTAAATTGAGGTGGCCATCTGGTGCCTGAACATGTGAGAATTAGTGAATACCATTCAAAGTTAATGTTTGGTATGCTATGTCATGTACTGCATAATAGATTCATTTTGATGATTGTGCCATGACTGGAGCAAATACTCTTAATACATTGCAGACATTTTTTATTCTCCAGCTAAGAACTACTGGAATTGACAATCTTCTCCAATGCTGGATAGGCTGTGGTGGACTGATAGCATGGCCACCTCAGTCACCTGACAATACATTGGCACTTTGGGTTTTTAGCACTTGTGTATCATGACAAACCTGGTATCTGGCAGAACTCCATCAAAGAAACAGGTCACTGGATCCATGCCACAAAACCATCTTGCTAATACTCTAATAGTGTTTGAGCATTGAATACACATTTTAGTGATAAATAAATCATTTTGTGAAGGTGTTCTAAACATCATTTATATTGTATACATACTGATTAATAAGAAAAATGGCCAGTTATTTTTGCACCATTATTTTTGGACACCCTGTATATTCAATAATAAGAGTTAATATGATACTAAGGTATGACAAGTTTTGTTTTTACATTATTTTATCATTTTTAGGTTCATACAGTATTTTAAATGAAATTACTTTTGATCAACATTTAAAAGAAATGGTGGGCCTATTATTTTTTTCCCAAAAGTTTTAAAGTTATCATATGTGGATTTATGATTTTTTTTAAAAAATACATGCTTAAGGGTAAAATAAATGAAACTACAAAGGTACCCTATCCTTCTAATTATTGCATATGGTATTTGTTAAGCTTTTGTAATTTGTAATCCTTGTGCAAATATTTTTGAAAACTGAAGGTATGTGGTATTTTGCAGTTCAGGCAGACTTACTGCAATTAGCAAAAAAAAAAAAAACTACCCTATAGGCAGAATATTTTTGCTAATTTCTTCATCTGGATGAAGTTTTTAGAACTTTCACAATTTGGTTTTGACACAATAGTCAAGCAATAAAATGTAATGAAAATTATTTTAAGAAAACTTTAAGCGAGTTAAAGTTTAATATTTACAATTAGCTCATGAATCACTTAAATTCTAAATGCTTCACAGATTTTACTCAAAGCTCATGAAGCAGTTAAATTTCAAATACAGTGGAACCTCAATATACGAACTTATTCCGTTCCTGAGGGTTGTTCTGATATCGAATTGTTCGTATATTGAATCAATTTTTCCCATAAGAAATAATGTAAATTGGATTAATCCGTTCCAGACCCCAAAAGTTACCCCTTACGAAACATTTTAAGTCAAAATATTGGTTAATTAAACCTGTAAAATAAGACTTACATGCATAAAATCATACATGAAACCTGTAACAACAATAATAATGCAATATTATACTAAATAAATTTAACTTTACCTTTGCTGAGAGTGATGATGGCCTAAGTGGAAGCTGAGAGGAAATGGGGTGGAGGAGGGAGATTTTGTTTTGGAAGGGGTCACCTTCCATAAAAACATCAAGTAACTCCCCTTCTGGTGTTCTGTCTCTTTTCCGTCTCTTTGCAGTAGCACTAGAAGATGCTGGGAATTCACTAGCACTTGATTTTTTTTCTTTGGTAAACTTGTCCAATGTTGTCTGTGTCTGCCTACTCTTCAAAATTTTCTAAAGTATGCAATCACATTGTCATTGAACAAATGACCGGCTTCTTTCAGTTCAGATATGCGGGAATGGTTCGTATACAAGGACAATTTTTTCTCGAAAAAGTTGTTCGTATACCGATTTGTTCGAATGAGATGCGTTCGTATATTGAGGTTCCACTGTACAACTTGTTACATTTTTTTTTGTTTTATGTCTTCTGTTGCATAGCTAAAAATTTTGATGGCTACAGGGTCATTCCAGCGTGACACTTGTTTCATTTGGAAACAACTTTTCATATTTTTAGTATATATAGCTCACTGAAGAAGCAGTTGAGGTTTTAATTTTTTTATCACACACCCAAGAATCTAAGCTAAGAATCTTAAACTAATGATAAATTCTAAACAAATCAACTTATTATTCTGGGTCAGGATTCTCTCACGTCAGCTCTCTATTTCTAGGAGATTAGTGAGGTTCAATCCACACATTAACTGTAAGCTACTTCCCAAGAATCTATTTATTAGATCTTCATTTCCACAGGAAAAACCCAATTACTCAAGGTCCAAGAAAGGAACTGGAATGCCAAGGCAAACCTGACAGAAATAACTGACTTATTTTTTATCCCTTTTTATGGCTGGAATAAATAAAATTTTAATAGAAAAGTATAACATACCACTGGCAACTACATCACAATTAACAGAAAAAACTCTGGAAAACAATAATTATTAGTGAGGTTCAACAGAGAAAACAATGGAAAGCAGCAGGAGACAAGCACAGGAATGGTTTTTTAAAGTACATGAAACTTTGTCCCAGCCAGCTACATTCCAAACTCGACCTGTGACCAGATTTCTAAGTAAATGTCTATAGATAATAGTTTTTGGTTTCACCCTGATTTCAGTAACAGACCTGGAGTGGCTGACTGTAGCTGACACAACCCCATTGGCCTTTATAGCTCCAACTAAGTTGGATCCACAATCCAAACCTGATGTATCTGGACTAGTTGAGCTAGTTGTGGACTTCCCACTGGTGCCTAGACAAACAAAATTATTAGTTACATGCACAGGGTACAATTAATCAATAATAATAAATTAACAGATAATTAATAACAAAACTGGAATTGTGACTTTTTATTAATTACTGGAAATAAATTGCTCAGAATAAATACAAATAATGTAAATAATAATAGTAAATAAATAACATTGACAATCATGACAACATTTCCATATAATTTGATCAACCTGTAAGCATGCTAAAACCAGCATGGGCACAAGCAAATCTCTGGAATAAGGTGACTAGTATCCTATAGTGAGTGATGAGTTCTATGGCTAGTTGCAAGAGTGAATCACAAAAGAACAGGATTAGGTTAACAGAAATCCAAGGCTCAAGCAAGCACTGCAAACTGGCAATAACTAAAAATCTGGTGTCTAATTCTAAGCAGCCTAAATATATTACATATGCCCATATTTATTTACAATTTAAATGCATACCAATCATTATCTAACAATTATCTTAATCATTAACAATACTCTGGGCAATTTTAAGGTCCAGTAAACTCTGATAAGGAATCATAATACCCTTAACAAATAAAATACCTTAATAGGCTTTCCAATTGTAATTTATACTGGTATCTTCCAGGAGCAAACAATGTCCAGAGCAATTACTCTCAAATACTTTATAGTTAGAGAATGCTTTTAATATTTAACTAGACTTCTGTGGGGAGAGAGAAAAACTTGAGAATTCTTAGATTAAATGAAATTTGCCTAACAAAACTCCAGAGAACCAGATAGAAATTGAAAAACCTTGTAATGACTAATCCACTACTGGATTGGTTAAAAGGAATGAACAGGAAAACTTAACAAATTACTGGGAGGAATACTGAGAAAAAATACAAGGGATTGACCAACAGCAAATACAAATGGGACCAAAGGACAGAGAGGCCATTATGAGAAAACTTGGGAATCTAGTCCAAGCCTATTGCTTGAATGTAGGGTTTTGTGAAAAACTTCACAACCCCTACAGTGCTGGTAAGTGGTTTGTAATAATTTTTAATAATTAGGTTACACTAGCTTAGCTCTCTTACTGGATACTCTGTTAGTGGAGTCATGGCAGCTACTTCTAGTTGCTGAGAAGGGAGATTGAGCTGCCAGTGAGTACCACTTGAGGGCTCTTATTCAACTAGAAAGAAATTCTTTAACTCCACTACTACACACTGCTGAGAATGGAAAAAAATCAGGATGAGCAAGTTCACATTTTTGTTTGGTCAGGATTGTCAGTTGGTTCGCTCTTAATTTAAAACTGGGTTCGCACCTTTATGATTTCTGTCTGCCTCTTTTAATGACTTACTCCTCTGCTTATGGTGGGAGGATTTAAGAGATGTGCAGCCTTTTTTCTACCCCAGTTTATTCAGAAAACACAAAAGGATACATAGCTACAATGTTAATTACAAAAGCAAGCAAGTATTTACAGGTAATAAAAAAAAAAACCTTTTATTAACCATACCCAAATATGCATCCAGAACCAAAAATGTTACTACAAACCAAAAGAAATTAGTCCCAAACTACACACAAAAATGTCAATGTAAAATAAAATTCACAAAATTATTGGCCATCACCAGCCTAGACAAATTAAACTAAATTTATAAAATACAAAGAATTCATATAAACAGATGTAAAACAAAGAATATTAGTTACAATTAGCAATGTCAATTTGAGTGGTTATCCAAATTATGTTAATCTGATAAGTCTAAGATGTATCATTTTATACTCCAGACACAATATCCCTCATATCACAATCATTAAAAGTATTCTAGGCCCAATCAGTGTAAAAATAATGTTTATAACAAAAATGTGTGTTAACTCTGGCTTCAGTGTTTGTGCAGGTGTTGGAGGAGAAAGAGCTTTGTCCAAAATCACTTCAATAAGCAATGTCCCAGCCAACAACAAATCCCTGTTAAAGAAAAAAGCCAACAAACATTTAGGGATTATCCCCTACACTAGCACCAGTGGATCCACAGAAATCTATGAGTGCAATGATGCCAGAAAGGGGAGAGAAGTTAACAATAATAAAGGTTCTAAAATTTTGGATGTTTGCATTCATATTTTGCTCATAGGGCAGTTAAGATACAATTTAGTTCATAGCCTGAGAATGTTCAGTCCTTTGTGATAGATATTGATAATTTTTTCAGTACTTAAGGTTTTTATAAAGGAAATCAGGCATTCAAAAGATGATTGATATCTACATGATAATTTTAAGTGATTCAAAACAAATTAGATGTGGCCATAATAATGGTTTTAAAAGCAATACAAGACACAAATAGTAAGAATAAAAGTATAGGTTCACTAGGGTGGTCCATTGATAGGGGGTAGAAAATTGATTTCTGAATTTCTATCGCCTCTCCCCTTCATTGTGTTCCTTTTTGGCTAAAAATTATTCATGTAAAGTTTTGTGACAATTGGACTTCATTTAGAGGTGCCCCAATGACACCAAATTTTCACCCCTGACAAAATGGGAATTCCCATTTTCCCAGTAGTGCTTTTTTAACTCTGTGCAACACAGTAAATTTCTAATTACTCTTCTAATTTGTTTGCAGGTTTGCAGTGATTGGTACACGCTCCAAGAAATCAATCTTCCTCCTTGGTGATGACTTCAGATCCCATCAAGGGAGGAAAACTTTCTTCCAATGGAGATGTCATTTGCTGGTTTTACTTCATTCATCGACAATGTGGTGTAACAATAAGAGAGGTGGCGAGTGAGACAAGTGATGAAGTGTTAATTTTCTGGGAAAAGGCATAAATCTCTGTCTCTGAGAAACACTACATCATCAAAAAGGTTGAGGATCTGCAAAAGCGGGCTACCAGATCTTCTACGAAGGAAGAAGATAAGAGAAAGGCATTTTCAGAGATGCTCCCCAATCTCTTTGATGTCACACATGCCAATGCTGAAACCATGATCAAGAATGAGGATGATTTGAGGTTTCTCCAAGCCCAGTGGGAGCCTGCTTGGAATCAACACCCAAACTGCATTGAAAGAGAAGCAGCTGGAAGCTTCAAAGAAAGCCAACATGAGGAAGTGGAGGAGCGATCAGGATGTGTCACAGCTGACAGAGAAGGTGGAACTCTGTCATGGAGAAGACAGTACCTCTGATTCTGCCCACGACTCATCATCGGCTTCATCACCTGAGAGGGAAGCAGTTGGAGGGGTTGGTGTCACTCATTTACCAAAGCGATGTAGGCCCCAGCCCTTGTGACCCTGGGCATGTTGGCTATGTTTGATAGGACAGGGCTCGGTGACAGAGAAGCACTTCACGTTATGGCATCTGTCATGTGTAGTGCTGGAATGGATGCTTCCACAGTAGCTCTCAGCCACTCCACCATTTGCAGAGCCAGAATGAAGCATTGAGAGGAAGCGGCAGCTGACATCAAGAAGGGAATGGATTCCTTGAAGTTCAGAGTATTTGTGGTTCACCGGACAGAAAGTTGCTTCCCGATCTTGTTGGGAATGAACAAGTGGATTGCCTCCCTGTACTGGTAACAGGACAAAAGATCGAGAAGCTCCTCGGAGTCCCAAAGATGGGATCAGGATCTGGAGAAGCACAGGTGATGGTGGTTGTGACCACCTTACATGACTTTGGACTCAAGGATTCAGTCATGGCAATGTTGTTTGACACCACGATGTCCAATACTGGACTCTGTAGTGGTGCCTGCACTCTGATTGAGAAGAAGTTGGGGAGGCCATTGTTACATCTGGCATGCCATCACCACCTCCTTGAGCTCCAAGTGCAGAAATCCTTTTCTCTGCTGATGAGCCCATCCACTGGCCCTGATAGCCTGCTGTTCAAGAGATTCAAGGAGTGCTGGGACTTCCTTGACCTCTCCAACTTCCAGCCACTAAGGGAGGGCCCAGAAAGTCAGTGTGTGGGTGAAGAGGAGGTTGAACAGCTTGTGGCCTTTGCCAAGGCCTGGCTTCAAGAGGACCAACCTCAGGAGGCCTACCGCGAACTCTTGGAGCTCTGGATTATCCTTCTTGGGGAGACTCCTGAAAGGGGAATCCATTTCCGGCATCCTGGAGCAGTTCATAGAGCTTGCTGGATGGCGAAAATCATCTATTCCTTCAAGCTCTTCCTCTTCAGGGAGCAGTGTTCCTTTACACAGTGGGAGGAGAGAGGAGTCAAGACCTGTGAGACATTCACCACCAAAGTATACCTCAAGGCTTGGTTTACAGCTCCCCTCCCAATCTCAGCTCCCTGACACGACCTCAAACACCTCCAGCGAATTGCAAGCTATGAAGGTAATGTCACACTCTCAACTGAGGTCACTAAGGTTTTCAGCTGCCATTTGTGGTATCTGGGTGAGGAACAGGTTGCCTTGAGCTTTTTTGATGATGGGGAGAATGCTGAGGAGAAGCAAAAGATGGCAAAAGCTCTGGAGACACCAGGATAAGGAGAATGATTGAGGGCAAAGAGGCAGCACCAGGGAGGAGACTCAGGGACTTTCTCTCTGTTGAAACCCGGAGATTCTTCATGATTCTGTGGATCGATTCCACATTCCTGGAAAAGGATCCTGCTCAGTGGGATGTCAATGAGGGATTCATCATGGCCAAGAAGATCAAGAATTCTCAGGCTCTCTGACCAAGAATGAGGACCAACTGCAGTACATCTTGCGCATAGTAGAGCAGCACTGAAAGAAGTATCCCGATCTGAAGAAATCCAGTCTGCTCTCTCCAACACAAAAATGAACTGGACCTAACTTTGTTACACTACTAGCTGCCCAAAAGTGTGATTTTGGTTGCTCTTGACTATCATGAGCCACATTTTTTATATAATATGCATCGTGCTTGTATGTGCTACGTCTGCTCTTACATTTTGTTTCCTGCTATTATTGAAAATATATATATAAATAATTATATATACTGTATATATATTATATACAATATACAGGGTGGGCGGAAAGTAGCTCCCTATTTTGGATTGGTAAAAAATATGTATATTATCCATTTATTTCAGAAGAAATAATATGAAAAGGTAGGCATACATGGTAGGTTTTCTCTAAAATTCAATGTGGGCTCCAACTCTTTCCACCAGCTTCTGGAGCCGCCCAGGAATGGCGTCCACTGACTTTAGCAGGAACTCCGGCGGGATGGAGGACATGACTTCCCGAATTTGGTCCTCCAGTTCTTCCAATGTCCTCGGTTTGGTGCGGTAGACTTCTTCCTTTACCCACCCCCAAAGAAAGAAGTCGCACGGTGTCAAGTCGGGGCTCCTGGCTGGCCATTGATGTGGACCACGACGACCCATCCAACGCCCAGGGAAGTGGGCATCCAGCCACTCACGGACAACAAGAGCGAAGTGCGGAGGGGCGCCATCTTGCATAAATATCAGATCGTCGATGTTCTCCCATGTGCTGACAACCGGCCAGACCTCGTTTCGCAACATAGCAAGGTACCACTCAGCATTCATGGTGTTGCGCAGAAGGAACGGGCCCACAACCTGATCTGAGGTCATACCACACCACACCGTTACACTGAACCGATTCTGCCGTTTTTCAGCGGTAACCATGGGATCCTCTCCTGCCCAGTAGTGGCAATTGTGGCGGTTGACAAAGCCTCCGACGTGGAACACCGCCTCGTCGCTCCAGAGGATGTTGCGGAAGAGATGGGGCCAGTCTTCATGCCAAGCCAGCATGATTTCCCTGAACTCCATGCGAATGTCGCAGTCCTCGTCCGAGAGAGATTGGCAGTAATGCGGCTTCCACGCACGCCAGTTCAGCTCCTCCTTCAGCACAGTTCGCACTGAGTAGCGGGAGAGTCCACTTTCCCGAGCTGCCTGGCGAGTTGACTTTCGTGGACTCCGTGCGAACATTTCCTGAACTGCCTGCACCGTCTCCTGGGCCCTGGATGTCGAAGGGCGACCACATCTTCGAACATCTGCCACAGACCCCGTGGTCATGAGCTTCGAGTGGCAGTTCTTGATTGTTTTCGGGTCCACTTGGGCACGTGGTCCGTGAATGGCCCGCCACCATCTTTGAACTCGAACGACAGATTGCCAAACTTCGTACCGTGCCGCCAACTGGGCACGCTCCTGCAGTGTTAAACGCTCAGCCATGTTACCCTTCAATCTGAAATGAAAAAAAAAATGAACGTTACAATTGTACCACTTTAGAGAACACAAAGAGAACACTTTAGAGAAAAAAAGATTACCGTTACAATTGTACCACTTTAGAGAACACACCATAACAATATAACAATACAATCACAATTTATACATAATTTATATGTAATTTAAATTAGGGAGCTACTTTCCGCCCACCCTGTACACGTGTATATATATATATATATATATATATATATATATATATATATATATATATATATATATATATACAGGGTGGGCCGTAAGTTTCCATACATAGGAAAAATAAACATTTTTTTATGGACAACCATTTTTATTTATATAATATGCTCTACATGGTTGCCATTGTTTTGAAAACACATTTCAATACGTGTTCCCCACTGTTGATGAACACGCATTAGCACAGTTGACGTTATGCTTGTAATGGCGTTGGTGATACGTTCCTTTAGATGATTTATGTCTCGTATCTTTTCCTGATACACCATGGCCTTCAAGTGCCCCCAAAGATAGAAATCAAGGGGGGTGAGATCTGGGGATCTGGGAGGCCACTCCACAGGACCACGCCGACCAATCCAAGCATCCGGAAACTGCTGCTGCTGATCCAAATACCGACGCACGTGAAGACCATAATGAGGTGGAGCTCCATCTTGCTGGAAGTAAACTGGGAAGTTACCTTCCTCGTTTAGCAGGGATGGGAAAATCTCTTCTTGCAACATGTTAAGATACCTTTCGGCATTAAGATTTCCACTGACAAAAATTGGTCCAATAATTCTGTCACCCCATATCCCGGCCCACACCATCACTTTACCGGCACCTTGCATCTTCGTCGGACTCAGCCAGTTAGGGTTAGCATTACTCCAATAACCTATGTTTTGCCGATTAACCTCTCCATTGACGTAAAAATTTGCTTCATCAGTAAACAAGATCTTACGTCAAACGCATATTCTTAGGGTATCTGAAACATAAAAACAAACGTTTAATTTTTCCTATGTATGGAAACTTACGGCCCACCCTGTATATATATATATATATCACTAGCATCATTTTTTTTTCAGAAAATAAACTTCAATTCCCTTCCGATACTTCATTTTCCCTAGAGAAAAAATGGGAATTCCTGTTTTATGGGGGGTGAAAGTTTGAGGTCATTGGGGCACCCCTAAATGAACCCTAAAATTTTTAAAACTTGTCATAGAATGTTTTTTCTTTGAGTGGAGCATAATGACCTGGAGAGAATAAAATTTTGAACTTTCATTTTTGTGGACCACCCAAAGGTTCACCTACCACACCATCAGGGAGAAGTGAGATGCTTTCTTTGCTGGCATGGAATGTGTAATGTACTAGGGGCACTCAATATATTTTGCCCCACCCTTTTTTCTTAGCTAAATAATAGGCCATGGGGCTGAAATGTCTTTTGGGCTGTAAGTTTGAACTTTCTGTACTTCACATAACCAGATTTTTCCAGTTTGAACCTCCCCTCCTCGTATAAAACCACTTTTAATCATCGTATAAAACTGATGGTTAACGTAGTTTTGAAAATGGCATCTGACAGTGATGTGCTTCGTAAACAGAGAGCTGTTATCCAGTTTTTAACCACAGAAGAAAACAGTTGGATATATTCACAAATGTCTACAAAACATTTACGGAGATGTTGCTGTTGATTGAAGAACAGTTGGATGCTGGTCTAAATGTGTGAGATCATTGGAGAGAAGGAGAGCCAACCTTGATGATGATCCATGCAGCAGTTGCCTGGCATTGGCTGTGACATCTCACACTCTGCAATGTGCTAACAGCATCATTCGATCAAATCGGCGCATCACATACAAGGAGCTATCATTGGAGCTAGGAATTAGTGAAGGAAGTGTGAATACGATAATTCAGCAACTGGGATACTCAAAAGTGTGTTTACGGTTTGTTCCTCACAAACTGATTGAAGATCACAAAGCCCAAAGAAAAGAAATTGCTTCTGAGTCATTGGTTCAAGACAGAAGGGGATGACTTCCTTTCATGAATTGTGACTGGGGATGAGACTTGGGTACACCACTTTGAACCTGAAACAAAATGCCAATCCATGGAGTGGCATCATGCAGACTCCCTACGCAAGAAAAAATTCAGAATGGCTCCCTCTGTAGGAAAGGTTATGCCACCATCTTCTGGGATGTGAAAGGAGTGATTCTGGTAGACATTATGAAGAAAGAACAAACAATGAACTCGAGGCATATATTGCTATCCTACAGAGACTCCAGAGATGTATAAAGCAAGTTTGACCAGAGAGAACTGGAAGACATCCTTCTTTTGCACGATAATGCAAGACCACACAACAGTTTGCAAACAAGAGAGGCCATCACAAAAATGCACTTGACTGTGTTACCCCCCCTCTGTGCAGCCCAGTTCTGGCACCTTCAGACTTCCATTTGTTTGGTCCAATGAAGGATGCTATTCATGGAAGAAAGTTTTAGAGTGACGATGAAGTTGTTGAGGAGGTTAAAAGGTGGCTCCAGCGGAACCCAGCGGACTTTTACCAGCAAGGAATAAAGGCCCTTGTTTTGAGGTGGAGGAAAGCTGTAAAAAAGGATGGAGACTATGTTGAAAAATAAAAACTTGTAAGAAAGGTATGTAACTACTTGTGTACAAAATTTCTGGAACTTAACAAGGAAACTTGGAAAGAAAAAAAAAAAGGTGGGGCAAAATATATTGAGTGGCCCTCATACGTATAATTGCCTCAGAGTTCAGATTGTTCTCTATATTGAGAGAACTTCAAATCTGTTAAAGAAAAAGAAGAAAATTTTTTTTAGTAATTATGAAGGCCTGGCTTTCCAAGAAGGCTCAGGTCCAATGGGATTACTGAGACTTCCCAGCCCCTACTGAGGGATTTGGGAGCTTTCAGGAATCCTTCCTAACTATACAAACTCCTAAAAACTTGTGGTTTTAATCACACCATTTTGACATTCTTTTCTAAATTTATTGACTTACACTTTTGTGGAAAGAAGAAAATCAAGTATTAAACTCTGTGGAAGCATGTTGGGACTTAGTTTACTTGTAAACTTTAATGATAGGGAAGGCTGGCAGTCTATGCTTCTGTGAAATTTTATATTTTCTAATAGCCAGAAAAGCAGATCAACAAATTGATGAAAGAAAGCAACCATCAAAATTTTGAGCTTTCACATCCCAAAATCTTGAAATTTAAGTGCTTCATGTTTTAACATGTAAATTTTTGGGGGGATAAATTTTTTGGGTGGACACCCAATCTGAAAAAGTTTGGACAGATGGACATGCAGTGAATTATGGTATGATGATTAAATTTTCCACTTCTTTCTTAATTTCAAGTTTAGAGACCTAGTTGTTTATTATATATTTTGGAAGTTTGTTACAATACTTTAGTTTTAATATATTGTACTGGTATGTGTTCAATTGGTGAACCTGTCTTGATGGCCTTCTAGTTTCAGTACCCATTTATATTTGCAAATTTACCTTGCATTAACTAAAAATTAAAACAAATTAGGTTAACATACATAGGCCTATAAAATTTCTGGAAACTTATGTGGGTCCTTGTATCATTATTTTTGTAGTTTTAGAAGCAATAACTAATAACTGTTTAGTTTTGGTGTGTTACCAAGAAAGTTCAAATAGTTTGGTGTATGGTGCTTTTTTTTATTTCAGGACCAGTTGCTTAATTCTTCGTTTCTCCATGTTCAGTTCAAACAGGAAGTGGTCACTAGTGGGAAAAGATAAAAATAACTGTGTGGTGGATTTCAATTATGATTTACAATGGATTACTTTAGCTAATAATGGAACAGGTTAGTAATAATATAATAATTTAATCCTGAACTAAATGTATAGTATTCTGGGAAACATGCATAAAAAAATGATGATGAGTGATCGGACGTGTTGGCTGTGCTTTAGCGAATTGACTTTTGCACTTCTTTATTAATATCATTACCTTTCTTGCACGTTGGTAACAAGTGAGGTGTTGAAAAATTTTTCCAGGGCTGCAGTTGAGATTGATCCTGCATTTTGGAATTGTTTTTTTGACTGGTATAAGATCACTCTGGTGTTACCTGTACTTGTTTGTACAGGCCTAGCTTAGCTTATTCTGATAGCCTAGCCTAACCACAAGGTAAGACTCCCACTTGACCTAACCTGAGTAACTATTTTGATATAACTTGATAGTATCAAAGTTGGTGAGTCAACAAAAATTTTTAAGCCTAGGACCTAACTTAGGAACATAGCCTACCCTACAAAAATGGGTTTTGACAGTGACTGTAGAGTTTGTAAAAAGGAAGTTAAGAGTAAAGATAGAGCTATTGCATGTGATAGCTGTGATGACTGGTATCACGTAAGCTGCAAAGGCCTTACAAATGATATATATAAAGGTATAAATGCTGCTTCTAAGCTTAATGTCAACTTGATATGGTTTTGTGACAAGTGTAGTACTGTAATAAAAAATTTTAATAAGTCCAGAGGGTCTATTAGTGAGGGAGAAGCCAGACCAACTTAGAGATACTGCAGTTGAGCCTAAATCTAGTGAAGTAGCAGTTCAAGTAAACTTAAATGTCCCTATACTTCATAGTGAGCCCAGGCCTAGATATCCTCAGACAATTCCTGAAAATGATGAGTGGACTAAACCTAGGAAAACCTGGAAAGGTAGAATTCAAGAGCCAAGGAAAAGTGTCCTTATAGAACTAACCAATCGGTTTCATACTTTCTCGCTGGTCCAGGATCAAGATGAGAAAGCTGAAGAAAGTAGGCCTATAAAACAAAATGTTAGCAATAATAATCCAGACTCGTATAAACCCAGGCTCTCCTGGATCACCTCTCTCACACCACATGGGGTGCAGATCGACGCTCTCTTCTTCGCCTTTATACTTCCATAGTACAGTCGAAGCTGGACTATGGTAGCACAGTTTATGGTTCAGCCTCCAACGCCCACCTCCGTATCCTGGACCCGGTACTTAATAGAGGCCTCCGCCTCGCCACCGGTGCTTTCCGCTCCTCCCCAGCTTCCAGCCTCCATGTGGAATGTGATCATCTCCCTCTCGCCCTCCGACGGGGTCTACTCCTCATGCGGACATACCTCCGTGCACAGAGGCTACCTTCTTCACTTCTGGGCACGGCGGTTTTAGAACTACCACCTCAGGGATGGAGCTGGCACTTCACTGAAGCGGTCCGCTCTTTCCTTGATCTTTTCAACATGCCCGCCCCCTCAGTTATCCCCATTTCATTCAGCATCTACCCCCCCTGGATCCTAACCCCTATCAAGTTCTGCAAAGATCTGTGTTCCCTACCGAAGACTACCACGAGCGCCATGATATACAGGTCACTTTTCCGCGAACACGCAACCCAACACCCGGACGCAGTCGCCATTTACACGGATGGTTCCCGCTCGGAAGCTGGTGTGGCCTCCTCAGTGGTGATTCTGTCCCAGCCGCTCTCCCGGAGCGTCGGCCTGCCCCGCGAGGCCTCCGTTTTTTCGGCGGAACTTTTCGCCATAACGGAGGCCCTCGATATTGTGCGCACCCACTCTGCCAGCTCTTTTGTCATTTATTTGGATTCCCAAAGTGCACTTCTCTCCCTAGAAAGATTTAACTCCCCTCACCCGCTCATCTGTACCATCCAGCAGACCTTCCACTTTTTAACGATCTTCCAACATAAGACAATCACATTCTGTTGGGTCCCGGCTCATGTCGGCATCCAGGGTAATGAGGCGGCGGACCGCACAGCAAAGACGGCCTGCTTGCTGCCGGCCTCCTCCCGACCCCTCCCCTTCTCCGACTTCTTCCCGGCTTTCCGCTCCCACTTCCGCTCCATATGGCAGCGGGAATGGGACCAGGCCACACAAAATAAACTCCACACGATCAAACTGCAAATAGGACACTGGGCTTCTTCATTCCATCAGTCCCGCCATAAAGAAGTAATCCTAGCCCGTCTCCGCATAGGTCACACCCGCATCACCCATGGACACCTTATGGCGAAATCGCCAGCCCCGCTTTGCTCTACCTGCCCATACCCCTATCACTGTCTTACACCTTCTGGTGGAATGCTCAAAGTTGGCCGCTCTCCGTCGCAGGTGTTTCCCTCTCTCGGCCGAAAACCCCATACCCAACTGCCTACGATCTATACTCGCCAACGGCCCCCACTTTTCAGCGGAAGCCGTTCTCCTCTTCCTTACTCACTCCCATCTGCTCCATCCTATCTGAAACCGTACCCCTCCTACCCATTATCCATCGACTGACCCTTACTCATTCCCCTAGTCTACCGCCCCTAGCACAGTGACATCACCCACTCACTGCCTCGCCGAGATATGTACCGTCTCTTTAGGTACGAATCTGCGGTAAATCTGAAAAAAAAAAAATATAAAAAAATATATATAAATAGTAGGCTTAAGACACACTGTCAGAGCATGGAAATTACATATATCGAACTGTGGAATAAATTTTATAAGAAAAGAGAGCTCTATAACAGAGATGGAATTCACCTTAATAGTAAAGGAACTGATTTACTATCAAAGATTGTATCATATAATTGACTAAAAACTAAAGGAATAGGCCAAATTAGTACAAATACCAATACTCTTGATAACAATAAACTAATAAAAAATATTATCAAAACTCGAAAGAAAAAGGTCAACAAAGAAAGTAAAAGAGATGCAAATAATATACCATCACAGACCAAGAACCAGACTAAATTACAAGCAAAATATTCCAAAGGTTCTTTGTCATTTTTCTATGTCAATGCAAGAAGTATACGAGATAAATAAATAAATGAATTCAAGACATACATAGGTATTGAAAATCCTGATGTTATGATTGTCACTGAAACTTGGACAAAATTCAGTATGATACCAAATAGTCTATTTAGTGAAAGAGATAATACCATTACTTATGAAATTGATGGCTATGAACTTTTTTATTATGAACGTAAATATTCAGAGGGTGGCGGAGTATTTATTTATGCCAAGACAATCTGAATCCAGTTGAAGTTACTCCGTTAAAGAGGAAATAGTTGAATCTGTATGGATAGATTTTGGGCATAAAAATGCCAGGAAAATCAGGATAGGGGTATTTATAGACCACCTGAGGGATGTTCAGTTGGAGGAATCCCCAAAAGTAGAGAAGAAAATAAGTATGTAGAAAATCAACTTATTGATGAAATAAATAAAGCAATGACAAGCAATATTATTATTGTTGGAGATTTCAATTATAGGCATATAGACTGGGAAATATTACAAACACCAGAAAGTAATGAGAGATTCTTAGACTGTATAATTGAGAATGGTTTAACCCAGTTAGTAAAGGAGCCAACCAGGGCGATGCCATTCTAGATTTAATTCTAACAAATAATCCAGATACCTTCCAGGATATCTCGGTTTCAGAAACACTAGGTTCAGATGATCATTGTATCCTTCGGTTTAATATTGTTTGTAATTCAAGACCTAGTGAAAATAAAGTAGAAGTTCCAGATTTTAAAAGAGAAATATAAATGGACTAGTAAATGATCTGTGTCTAATAAATTGGACAGATATTCTACAGCCTGAACAGACAGTAACTAGTATGGGGTCATTCTCTGTCAGATCAACCAAAAAAAATTGAAATTAACACCCTCATCTCTCATATTTTGCTGAAATTTGGTTTATAGGGAGTTTGTGAGCCCTGAATCCATTTCTGAAATTATAAGGTCAATCCGACCAACGGTTCAAGAGATATGACCTCGGGCAATTTGAGGTCACTCGTGAGGTTACTAACATTTGGCGAGCCATAACTTGGGTAATAATTGTCATAATTATATAAAAGTATATATATTTAGAATCAGAAAATGACAAGGAATCCAAATATGCAAGTTTTAGAACTCTAGGTTGAAAAATAAAAAAGTTACACTGTAACCAAAATTTGAGGTCACGATTTGACCTCTGGGGTATCAAATGAGAATTATTTTTTTAAATGTAAAAAATGAAGGCATAGGCATTGGCTATTAGAATCAGCAAAAAAAAGTTTGTTTATGTTAGTATTTTTCATGTAACTAACATATAAGTGAACACCATATTCATAAGTTGTGCATCAATTCTACCTATTTTTTCACACTTAAGCTCATAATTTGACCTATAGAAATTAAAATTACATTTTTTATAGATATAAAAAACAAAGTCAGAGTTCTTGACTAATAGAAACAATCATAAAAAGTTTGTTTATGTTGGTACTTTTCATGTAACTAACTTATAAGTGAACACCATATTTATAAATTGCTTGTCATTTCAAGGAATTTTTATATCTTAGCTATCAATTTGACCTCAAGCTCCAAGAATTTAATAAAAATTGTATTTCTGCTAATCTACACTGGCAATAATAGTTATAATAGTGAAAGGGGAAGACTAAGCTCACATGTAGCCTAAACAAACCTGTTGAAACATGTTGCTACTTGTCTAAGTGCAGAATCAACACAGATAGTTACAAAATTCCTTGTCTACAGGTTAGTACAGTTCCAGCCAGCACTGTGGGTGGCTGGTGGGTATGGTGTTTTAATGAGCCTCAGAGACTATCAAGGCCTAAAATATTAAGTGTGTATAGCTATATATTTTCTAAAAAATATATATTACCTAATTGTAAATCCTATATCTTTACAGATCAAAATACAATGGTTCGGCACTTGAAATACTGCCAGGACCCTATTCAAAAACACAAGAAACGCATAACAATCAATCTTAGAAAAGTGACTGATGTACTTGTTGAAAAATGTGCTGGAAGAGTGAAAAAAGACTCATTGTTGTGTGTGAACTGCTGGACACTGATAATGAAAAACCCCACTATACTTAGTACCACTGAAAACAACGAGTCTGAGCAGGATTCAAATGAATCATCTACTATCAGTGGCTTGAGTAACATCTCTTCAATTCAAGATCTGGACAATGACAGTGATTGCTTGATAAAGGAAAATCCTTCAACTTCAGTTGAACCAGTTCTAGCATTTCTGGACCAAACACCGTTAAAAAAAGTAAGTAATAAATTAATATAATAACTTATACTTTACTACAAGGTCTGTTTGATCTACTATATAGCCATTATTAGCATTTAAGGTACTATAATTAATATTTAATTACTAATATTCAGGTGTGTGAAACCTTTTTTTCTGTTCTTTTCAGAAGGGCTGTCATTAAGCCAGAAAAAGCGCAAGGCTCGTGGTAAGCTATCATCTGCTCAGAAACACCTGAAGGAGAGGCTAGAACTCAGTTATGGTGTTCAAATTACCAAGGAGGTAAGTGATACTTCAAAACCTGAAACTAAATCTGAAAAACATCTAGACAAATTAATGAATGAATTGAAACAGTCATTCCTGGAGAGCAAATGTCACCATCACAAACTACAAATATTGACACTCACACCATACACAATTGAAAAAACAGCTAGTTTCTTTCAAACTACAACATACATGGTGAAAAGAAGCCGTTCACTTAAATCAGAACATGGAATCCTTCCGAAGATTCCACTAATGAGCAAAGGAAAAGTGATATCTGAAGAACACAAAGATATAGTTAGAAGATTCTATGAGTCAGAAGAGGTTAGTCTATGTGTCCTGGCCAAAAGGATTGCGTGAAAGTTATCAGTGCTGAAGGTGCAATGAAGGTGCAAAAACGATTGGTCCTCGGGAATTTAAGAGAGATGTTTGAACTATATAAAAATGATGAAAAGAATCCCAAAATAGGATTTTCCACATTTGCAAAATTACGGCCATCATATTGTGTGCTTGCCGGTAGTGGTGGGACTCATTCTGTCTGTGTCTGCACATACCATCAAAATCCAAAATTGCAGCTGCTGCATTGGGAGAAAGAGGTCTTTCATACAAGGATCTTATGGATTACAGTGTCTGCAGTACAGAAAGAGAGACTTGCATGATGCAACTTTGCAATGATTGCCCAAGAGAAGAGGGTGTCCTGGATTTTCTTGAGTTACTTGACAGTGTGAAATCAGCTCCAAATGAAATATCTTACAAGCAATGGGTGACTGTTGACCGTTGTACAATGGTTGATAAGGTGGAGCCACTTCATGAATACTTATCATCCCTAAGCATGAAAATATCCCGCATGGTTCGTCATCACTTTGTTGCTCAGCAACAATCACAGTACTTCAAGCAGTTGAAAGAAACACTACCACCTCAGAGCGAGGTAGTTATAGTAGGTGATTTCTCTGAGAATTATTCTTTCATTGTCCAGGATGCTGCCCAAGGGTTTCACTGGGACAATTCACAGTGTACAGTTCACCCTTTTGTCATCTATTATAGATCATCTGCAGACCAGGAACTTAGCCATTTTAGTGTCTGTTTCTTATCTGCATCACTAAAACACAACACTATAATGGTTTACTCATTCATATTGAAGCTTATGACATATGTTAAATTCAGATGCCCACAATTGAAGAAGGTGCACTATTTCTCAGATGGATGTGCTGGCCAATATAAGAACAGATACAACTTCACAAATCTCTGTTACCATGAAGAGGATTTTGGTCTGTCTTGTGAATGGCACTTCTTTGCTACATCCCATGGCAAAAATGCATGTGATGGGATTGGAGGAACAGTGAAAAGAGCTACTGCTCGTGCCAGTTTGCAGAGAACTACAGAGAGGCAAATTCTTACACCAGAACACATGTTTCAGTTTTGTGAAGAAAACTTGAGCAAGAAGATAAATTTTTTCTTTGTAACTACAGCTGATTTGAAAGATGCAGAAGAACAGTTGGAACATCGATTCAAGGATAGTAGGGCTATTCCTGGAACTCAGAAATATCATAGATTTGTTCCCCTAAACAAGGAAGAACTGATGGTGTATCCCATTTCAAGTGGCATTGGAGAAAAAAAAGAATAAGGAAAAGTCATTTTACTAATGAACCTGCAATGCTTGGTAACCTAAAATGTGTCAAACCAGGAGAGTATGTTGGCTGCATTTATGACATGCAAGTTTGGTATGGAATTGTGGAGGAATATTGTTGAAGAGTTTGATGATTTCCTGTGAACTTTCTACATCCCTCTGGGTCATCAGGATCAAGTGCATATTATTATCCATCAAACAAGGATTCATGTGCAGTGCCAGGACATCATATATTAACTGTAATGAGTTGTCCTACCCTAAGAGGAGGCAGCAGAATTCAATACATTTTTCCACAAAAAGAAATTGATGAGAGCATCGAGCATGCAAAAATTGTATTAGGCTAGCACATGAATCCTCTAAGTAGGTCTTCCCCTTTCACTATTATAACTATTATTGCCAGTGTAGATTAGCAGTGAAATACAATTTTACATTTTTTGCCTTTGTTTTTATATCTATAAAAAAATGTAATTTTAATTTCTATAGGTCAAATTATGAGCTTAGGTGTGAAAAAATAGGTAGAATTGACGCACAACTTATGAATATGGTGTTCACTTATATGTTAGTTACATGAAAAATACTAACATAAACAAACTTTTTTTTGCTGATTCTAATAGCCAATGCCTATGCCTTCATTTTTTACATTTAAAAAAATAATTCTCATTTGATACCCCAGAGGTCAAATCGTGACCTCAAATTTTGGTTACAGTGTAACTTTTTTATTTTTCAACCTAGAGTTCTAAAACTTGCATATTTGGATTCCTTGTCGTTTTCTGATTCTAAATATATATACTTTTATATAATTGTGACCATTATTACCCAAGTTATGGGTCGCCAAATGTTAGTGACCTCGCAAGTGACCTCAAATTTCCCGAGGTCATATCTCTTGAACCGTTGGTCGGATTGACCTTATAATTTCAGAAATGGATTCAGGGCCCACAAACTCCCTATAAACCAAATTTCAGCAAAATCTGAGAGATGAGGGTGTTAGGCACTGGTTGATCTGACAGAGAATGACCCATGTGGGAAAAATTTAAAAGTATAATAATGAACATACAAGGAAGCATATCCCACAATGTAAAATCAGAACTGGAAAAAATAAAAACAACCTTGGATAAACTGCAATGTAAAAAGAGCAATCAGAGAAAAAACAAAAGCATTTCATAAATTCAAAAGAACTAAAAATGGCATAGACTCCGAAATATATAAAAGTAAAAGAAGCATTTGCAAGAAAGTAATCAGAGATAGCAAACGAGACCTAGAGAAAAGCCTAGCCAAGAATTCAAAAAACAATCCTAAGAAGTTTTTCAGTCACTTCAATTTGAAAAGTAGAGTGAAAAAGAAAATTGGCCCCCTCCATATAGATGATAAAACTATAGATGATGATCTTGAAATAACTGAAGAACTAAACAAATACTTCTCATCAGTATTCACAAATGAAAATTTAAATAATATTCCTGATCTTATACTACCAGGACAAGATAGAGAAATAAATGAATTAAGGGTAACAAAACTAGATATCTTAAAAGCAATAGATAAATTAAAAATGGAAAAATCTCCAGGGCCAGATGAAATGCATCCAATAGTCATAAAAGCTGCCAAAAAGAATATAGCACAGGCACTAGAAATTATTTTTAATAAATCATTGATATGTACTGAAATTCCAGAGGATTGGAAGAAAGCAAATGTGGCTCCAATCTTTAAAAAGGAAATAGAAACTTAGCAAAAAACTACAGACCCATCAGCCTCACCTCCATTATTTGCAAATTGCTCGAAAGTATCATCAGAGGTAAAGTTACTGAGTTCCTTGAAGAGTGCAACCTTATAAATGATAGCCAGCATGGCTTTCGAAATGGAAGGTCCTGTCTAACCAACTTGATTGAATTTTATGATGGAGTCCTATTGCATTTGGACAATAAAGAGCCAGTAGATATAGTATACTTAGATTTTGCAAAGGCATTTGATACTGTTCCTCATGCAAGATTGTTGGTAAAAGTTAGAGCCCATGGTATAAGAGGTCATATAGCTGATTGGATAGAAGAATGGCTGAGAAATAGAAACAGAGAGTTCATCTAAATGGAAATAAGTCTACTTGGAGACCCGTATTGAGCGGAGTCCCACAGGGGTCTGTTCTGGGACCTCTGCTTTTTGTTGTCTATATAAATGATCTAGAGAAGGGCCTATCATGTAAAACCTCAAAATTTGCTGATGATACTGCTACGGTGGCGGCGTAGGCCGTAGTCCCCGAGTATCTGTGTTTCCAACCACCCAGCACCTTTTACGTTTCTGGGTTCGGAACAGTCAAGAGACTGGGCAAAGATGTAATCTCCTCAACGGGTGTCTGGGAAGGCCTCTCTGGTCAGTGGTTTATTTCCAGGTATTCAGGTCCGACTCGCACATTAACTGTAAAGGACTTCCCCTAGTGCAGGTGTCTCAATCTGACTCTCCACTGAGTAAGAGACCCAACCGCTCAGGGTCCAAGAAAGGGCTAGAATTCAAAGGTAGACCTAATAGAAGTAAACTACTTGGGTTTTTCTCTTTATTATATCTGAAATAAACAACTATTCAGTGTGACAGTATAAACATAACAAAAGGACTGGCAATGCACCGCACTTGACAAAACACCTGGAGCCCCAATAACCCTTAGTGAGATTTGGCAGAAAGGATAGAAACAAGTGGGAGACAAGTACCGGAAATGACTTGCACAGAATGTTAACCCTTGTCCCAGCTTAACTACCCTCCACACTTGACCCCCCCTTTTATGACCTGAGTTCCAATTCCTTTATTGGCTGGCTAGTTAGTAGGGTTAGGGTCACAGGCCTGATTTCAGGGCAGATCCAGTGGCCAACAGTGGTTGACACGAACTGCGTAGCTCCCACTGGATGGGACCCACAATCCAAGCCTGATGAATCCGGACCACGTGAGTTGAATCCCAAACAGGTTGCCTAGACAAACACAGATTATTAGTTACATGCATCTAGCACCATTAATCACAATAATACAACATAACAGGCAATTAACCACAAACATTAACTGGAATCATGACTTCATAATTGATCACTGGAAAACATAATTTACTCATGAAATCAAAGCACATAAATAATAATAACCAACATACAAAATTAACTACAAACTTGACAATTATGGCAAACCTATCTCACATGAGTTAATCAACCTATAATCATTGCCAAACAAGCATGGGCAAAAACCTAACTCTGGAATAATATGACTGGTGACCTATAATAATGATAATTGATTCTCTAGCTAGTTACATGACAAGGTGGCAAACCTATCTATACTCAGTCAGTTTCAACCCTATTGTATGTCTACCCTTAATAATAATAATTAACCAGGATAATGATGGTGAAATACAAATGAACTCTAGCCAAGGATTACAAAAACTCCTACCTTTTAAAGCTTTCCACACTTCCTTGGCTTCTGACAGGAGGTCTGTATTAAGGGTCTATTCAGGTTTCATAACCTTAATCCTAATTACCATTAATGGTTTCCTAACTACTCCTGTGGGGAAAGAAAAACTTGTGAGAGGGGACCCAGATAGGACTTGAAAACTAGGGTGAAGCTTTTTTATGAAAAACTCCACAACCCCAAAAAATTGGGGAATTTGAAAATCACGGGGGGGTTGTGAGAAACTTCACAACCCCCACATTCCTTCCCCCTAAGAAAAAACCCCCCTCACAATTCTTTCCTCCTTCATGGTCCCTAACAGGATAATGCATCGCTTGACAATCTAAACATGGGAGTATACATTATAAAAGTTATTGCATCAAAACCATGCTGACCCTCCCAGTTAGCTAACCTACACTTACATTAAACTCATTAGTACCACAAATTATTGCAGACTTATCTAATAAACAATTGCTTTACTCAACTGGCCAATTATAACAAGGAAAAACCATTTCATAACTAGGTCAACTTAGCCAAATGCCCAATCTCATTATTACAGTAATCCATTTGGTACCACTAACATTGTACATTAATTCCCAATATGTACATGGTAAATCTGCAGTGTTTTTTTTTTTTTTTTTTTTTTTTTTTTTTTTTTTTTTTTTTTTTTGTAAGCACCACTTTTTGTTTCACTTAATCTACACATTGTTCACGGGTATCACCTCCTTGCTTCTGGCACAACCTACAGTTTCTACCCAGAAATCCTCCAACCCCCTTTTTTGGGTCACAACATTCACTGGGTTTTTCTTGCTTGATTCACTTCACTGCCTCTATTTCCCTGACCCTGGATCAAGAGACCAGGACCCATAAATTTGACTGTAGTGTTCTTCCCACACTATACCATGGGGGAAATCTGGCTAGTAACCCCTTTGTTCCTCCACCACTTCAGCCAGGTGTATTCACTCAAATCCTCTGGGAATTCAAGTTGGGAGGGTTTTTTTTTTTTTTTTTTTTTTTAAACCAGAGTATCAGTAGGAACAGTGAAGAAGAAAAGAAGGAAACCAAATCAAGGCTAGAAGTGCCACTGTATTCCGGTCAAAGGAAATCAAATGAAAGAAAAGAATGGGCCAAATCTTCACTCTAACCCCCCCTTGTTCTTTTTTTTTTTTTTTTTTTTTTCAAAGACTGGAATGTCAATTAGTCCAAGTCAGTAGCATGCATCATCCCATATCTTTCCCTCAGAAGTTTCTCCAGGCTGCTTACTCCCCTAGAACACTTAATTATTGACCCCTTCAGAACAAAAGGTTCACTAACTACCCCTCCCCTGGTTATACACCCAAAAATAAAGCAGAAATCAATGAATAATCCATTCTTACATCCCTTTCGAGTGCCGAGTACATTGGGTATCCTCTCACAGGAAAGAAAACCCCAAATCTAGTTATCTTAGAGTGTATTTTATAACAGATTTACCCACAATACTTCACTTCAGTTTACTCGGTTGCCTCTGATTCTGTACTCAAGGGTCTGTGGTTGTACATTTGGTAATTCTGCAGGATTGCCACAGGAGCGTGTGAATGGCCGGTTGAGCCCTGACTGGGGTAAGTTAAGTTTCTCTGATCGTGAAGTCTTGGTCTCAGCTTGGAAATGACGATGATGGCTAGTCCAGGCACGAACCTTCTGTCTATACTCATTTAGTATCTCCTGACATGTGGTGAATCCTGACTGCACAGGGCTAAAACTAACATGGCAAGACTGAGATTGAGGGACTTGAGGTGAGCCGGGCATGGAATCAGTGAACCCAAGGAACGAATTCTCCAGAGTACTCAATGCATCATTAGCTACATCTAGCGACTGTTGTACAAGTCTCAATGATTGCTGGGCCAATTTTAATCCATCCAATGGAGCATCATCTTCCAGTGTGTCCAGATATTCATGCGAATCTGTCACATTACCCTGGACCTCAGTTTGCCCAGACTCATTTTCAGAACCAGCACCCCACAACTGATTTTCTTGAAAGGGGGGTATGGTTTGGGGACTCATGAGGCAAGACTCACTCATGGGAGTACTGTTGAAAATTGATTCTAATGACCCTACCAAAATCGGAGAATTCTCATAACCAAGTGAAGGTATATCATTACCTTCTGACTCCTGCATAGTTCGAAAAACTTGCTCCCCCACTGGAAATGCCCCGGCCTGAATCTCCTCAACGGGTGTCTGAAAATCTGTCTCCCCCGAATGCTGAGTAATTGGAGGCACATCTCCACAGTTTAGCTCCACTGGCGGACACCCTTCCATTCCAGCAGTTGTCTCAGCACTAAAATTACTAGTCCCATCATACTCCCAATACTCTACCAAAGGGTCTCTCCAGGTAATACTTTGTCGCGCATTCAGGAGTGTATTCAACCGGTGATATTTCTCTGAAGAAGAGTGTTCCTCATCTGTATCCGAAGCACTGGTCCCAACACTGGAGTTCCCCATGAAAGCTACCCGGGATTCCACTTCAGGGGTACCAAAGCCCTCAAAGGAATATTCAGGGCCATCATCTAAAGTGGTGCCACCCCTATGCCAGGGAAAGGGTATGCGTGCGGCACTTGATGGTAAGTCCGGGATCCAGGTCTCAGGCATCTCAGGTACTTTCTGCAATTCCTGTTCCCTCCTATGCTTCTGTAGATATTTTGGGGGTTCATGCCAGGCCTTCAAATGGGTATGATGAGCTTTTATAACTCGGGGGGTGCCCTCAACAGTTGATGTGGTCAATTCATAGGATACTCCATTACTGTGTACTTGACTAACCTTGTAAGGCCCAGTATACTTGGGGGAGAACTTCCGTGAGGTGCTCCGGTCACTGGTAATGATCTTCTTGACTACTTTCTGGCCAACCTGGAAGGGTGCAAACCGTGGATGGCCCTCCTTCCATATTCTCGCAATTGAGGGGGAACAACTACAGTAGCAATATTCTGGTGACGTTGTTCCAAGAGACAGTCCGCAGGGGTGGTCTTTATTTCAGCATGGAAGGTATTGTTATAGGTAATCACAGCTGTTACCAGATTTGTATCCCATCCACTCCTGTTTGTCCCAAGCTCCTCAAGAACTCTCCAATTGTTCTATTTACACGTTCAACAGCACCATTGCTAGCAGGCTTAAGTGGACTAGTATAAACATGCATAATCCCATAGCGATCAAGGAACTCTTGGAACTCCTCCGAACGGAATTCAGGTCCATTGTCTGTCAGGAGCCTCCGAGGAATTCTTAACAAGTTGGGGAATATATCATGCTCCATCAACTGGATAATGGTAGTGACCTTTTTGTTCTTAATGGGCGAGCCACAACCCACTTGCTAAAATGGTCAACCATCACCAGACAACCAAGGTACCCTAGCTGGGTGCGTGGGAAAACCACAATATCAGCAGCCACTAATTCAAAAGGATGTTCAGTTTTTATCTTCAAGGTTGGTGGGATGATAGGCTGACTAGCTACTTTATACAACTGACAGGTTTCACAGGTAATACAGATGTCACTAGCTACTTTATACAAATCCGGGTGCCACACAAACAGTCGCAACGCTTCCACCAACTTATTACGCCCAATATGTGCCATTTCCATGTGGAAACTGAGGGCCATATCCACGAGCAATGTGGAAGGTACTACACAGCTAATATACCCAGTCCTACTTTGATGTACTATCACCCCACTCCTTAACTGTAATTCCCGCCAGTTCCGCTTAAACGGCCTCAAGGCAGGTTTTCCCTCTGGTAGGGGCTTTGACTGGGCCAATAGCCCATGCACCTGTCGCAACAATCGGTTCCGTTTTTGCATTAGAATCACTGATTCTGAGTCAAGCAACTCTCGGTTCACTATCCACTTCTTGCCTTCCTCAAATACTGAACCCAACTCTGGCTCCTCTGCTTCGATGTCTGGTACCTCTTCCTCCATACATGTTGCCTCCTCTAGCGCCTCCACTCCAAAACATTCCACTAACTCTGGGTCTCCATATGACCATGCAGCTACATCAAACTTCATTTCAATGTCAGCCATAATTAGATAGTTTGAACCTAACAAGAAACAGTACGGGAGACTATTCTCTGGGGCTACTGCAAAAGGTAGTTGGATCTTTTCATCTCTACCCTGAATAGTCAATTTTACTAGTCCTTGACAGGGTACCAATTTCACACCAATCCCAGTCAAGATTATCTGGCAAGGCTGTACTGATACTTCTTCCTCTTCTCTCGCTTTTAAACTCTTGACCACTGACTCGGATACTAAGCTAATCTCTGCTCCTGAATCCAACATAGCACAGTAATTGACTGCACCCAACTGTACCCAAGTCCAAGCAACGGGTCCTCCCTGGTGTCCACAAGTGACCCTTTCACCCCTGGCTTCCCGATCTGGATTCTGCAGTAACAAATTCCCTTCACACTGCTCGATATCACTTTTTCCCGCTACCTCCTGGCCAGTTTCCTGCTCCATAGTGTCCACCTGTTCCACCGTCAACTCTGCTGGCTCAGCAAACCACTTGTGTGCTATCAGTGGATTGTAATGTACTCCAGATATACACTGCAAATGGACCCTTCTTTCTGGGGTATCAGGGACAGTCACATCCATAACGTACACAACTGGCTTTACACCATAGTGAACCCAAACCCTCAAGGAATAACAATGGCTTGCGGCTAACAGTACTTCTGGAGTTACCAACACTCCAGGTTGTCTCATCATCTTCAGGTCTTTTATGCGGCGGGCATTATTTGACAAGCGATACCTCTTGGGAAAGGTGATCAATTCATCCATCAGCTCTCTCCGTAATTCCAATGGGTGTTGTGGAGGATTCCAAGGTGGCCCATGCTCGTAATGATGATCCTGCAACACTTGTACTAGGCTAATAAACAACGAATCACCACCTCCATCAACTTTCATGAGTACTCGCAGTCCAGGTGGTAAGCGATTAGTGAGGGGTTCTGTCATCTCCGGTTGGTCACTCCCAGCAGGTGGTATTCGTGACAATGCATCTGCAGCTCCATTCTCAGTCCCAGGGCGATACCGAATTTCAAACTCAAAGTCAGCGAGATCTTCATAAGTTCGGGCCAATCTACTATCAACAATCTTCATGTTGCTCAGGTATTCTAATGGTTGATGGTCTGTATACAGTACAAAAGGCACACCATATAGAAATGGGCGAAATGTCTTCACACCCCATCTTAGGGCTGCCAACTCCCGTTCTATAACTGAGTACATTCTCTGGGCCTTGGAAAAGGTCATTGATGCATAAGCAATCACCTTAAAATCACCATTCTGTTGTTGTCCCAAACAAGCACCAGCGCCAACCCCGGAAGCATCCACATACAGTTCCAATTTTTCAGCTTCAGGTCTGTAATCTGGATAGGACAGTTGCACTTCCTTAACCAAGGCCTCTTTCACTGTTGTAAAAGCCTTGTCCATCTCCAGTGTCCATTTCAATTTTTCTCTTGATCTACCGCCAGTTAAATGAGACAAAGAACTGGTTATCACTGAACAATCTGGTACAAACTTTCTCTGGAAATTCACTAAACCCAGAAATTCCCTCATCTGTCGAACAGTTTCTGGTTTTGGGAACTCGTGCACTTTCTGCATATATTCAGGGGATTTCCGCAAACCTTCTCTCCCAACCAAGTGTCCCAAAAATGCAACCTCAGGTTGGAACCATTGACATTTCACAGGTTTGACCTTTATGCCAGACTTCTCCAGAGTATACAGGACTTTATCTACCAGTTGAAGATGTTCTTCGAACGACTCGCCCATTATTAGGATATCATCAATGTAGATGATAACTCTACTTCTTGGAAAACCCTGTAACACTTCTTGTACCATCCGTTGGAAACTAGCAGGAGCATTCTTTAATCCAAAACTCAGTCGCTTAAACTGCCAATGCCCTCTGGTGGTTGAAAAAGCAGTGCTCTCTTGGCTCTCTTCGGCAATTGGCATTTGATAATAACCTCGGACCATGTCCAGGGAAGTGAAGTAACAGGTTCCATGAAGACTAAAAACTGCATCCGTTAAGTTGGGCATTGGAAATCGGTCTGGTATGGTCACTTCATTCAATTTTCGATAGTCCACACACATTCTAATTGAGCCATCCTTCTTCCGGATAGGGACAACAGGTGAACTCCATGGGGAAATGCTAGGTTCTATGATATCAAGCAACAGTAATTCCTGGCACTGGGCTTCCACCGCTTCTGCGACTGGTTCTGGGAATCTACGGGGTCGTTGTCGGATAGGGGTATCGTTATACAACTCTATCCGGTGTGGTACACAATTCACAAAACCTACATCATCATCCCCTTGACTCAACACTTTCTCCCGGCGCGCCAACATTTGTAAGACCTTCTCCCTCTCTTCGAACTTCAACTCGGGTGACATGGTTATTTCAGTCCGTAGGCGTTCTTCGGTCCAGCCTGGTTGTTCAGCTTGGGCTCCAGTCATGAACGCCTCAATTCTCTCACTTTCAGCTACTGTAAAGTCCAGTTCTTCTTCATAGACTATTGATCTTATAGTCCCTATCCGGTCACCCGCCTTGATTCTCTGGGCTTCTGGGGTCAACTTCATTACCAACACTTCTGTCATCCCAGCCAATCCATCCACTAACCCAGGGTGACCATACACTTTCCCCTGGAGTCGGGAATCTCCATCATCATCCTCAAAACAGTACTCCAGTCTTCCTTCACCTTCGATTTCATTCAAGCAAGGAAACTGTACAGGAACTCTGTGATATTTGCAGGTACTTAATTTCACATCGGCTGATGCATAACAGGAAACATTCCGGATCACCCTTCTACATGGCGCATTCTCACTCCTCAAGTAAATTTCCTCCATATGCCCATCTTTATAAGCTCGTGTTATCCTTTTCCTTTTCACATTAACTCGGAGACTGTTTTCAACAAGAAAATTCATTCCCAATACAACTGGGAACTTCAACCTTTTTACCACTGCAAACAGAACAGGCTCCATTTCCACTCCATGAATCGATAACCCCAGCGTAATCACCCCCAGTGGTTTAATATGGTTGTTCACTCCAATCCCTCGAATCCTCAAGTTACAGCTCTGCATCTCTGGAGTTAACTCCAGTTCCTCTACCACTGAGTGATCCAAGATTCCAACTGTAGCTCCGGAATCAAGTACTGCCAAGTAGTTCTCCGAATGTTCAAACCGTATATCCACCTTCAGTAAAGATTGAGGCGCTAACTGTCCAGTCATCTCCTCATCCAACCCATCAGTGTCAAAGACATTACTATTTATCAAATACGTTTCGGGAGCATCAGCTTCGGGTTCATTATTCTGGTCAGGGGGTTGCTCCCTATCAGACTCTTCAGGAATATTTACACTCTCATCCAGACCAAATGGACCTGGATACCCTAGGTTATTACTAGCAGGCTCGCAACTAACGGGGGACCTATCAGGACAATCAGTACCAGGATTTACAATCAATGATTCATTCCTCCCACCAAAAGATGGGAAAATCTCTGTTGCCTCATATCTCTGGGGGACAAAAGGAACTGCACTCGCATTCATTCTCACAGGCAAAACTGGGTTGACACACACTGGATCTCCCCCCATCTGTACTTCACCCATAAATTCTTGTTCTGGTATTGGGCCACTAGTTAGGGGCACTATTCGTCCTGCTAGGAGCTCTGGGGGTTCCCCTCTGGCCTCAGAGCTTACTGGTTTAAAGGGCGCAGTTCTTGATTCGGCTCAGTCCCTCGTGGGCTGGTCTGGTTAGGCCCAGGAACTGGTTCCCTTGAGATGGTAGGACTCGGTGCTCTTGAACTGGGCCTACTCTGCTGGCGTGATCGCTGGCTATGACCATACCCATTAGGTGGGTAAGGGCATCGTGACACCCAATGATCCCGCTCACCACACCGCAAACACACTCCTAAACGCCGACGACAATCCCGTTCCAGGTGACCTCTCCTTCCACAGTAATTACAGTTCACCCAGGGACGATCAGATGGTGGTGGTGGAGGGGTGGTTAGATGGCTGGCTGGTCCTGAACCCTGCTGCCAGGCCCGCAACTGAGGGTGAGACTGGTGATTTTGTTGGTTTGGGTTCCTTTGGGGCTGACCTTGATCACTAACTGACCTTGTATTCTGGCCACCTGGTGGTGGTTGGAGTACCAAAGGGGACATTCCTATGTTCCAGGCCTCCTGCAGGCTGGGGAGAGGTCTAGATAAGGCTAAAGATTTCCCTGAAGGTTCCCTCTCACTAGCTGCCAATTCTCTCACTGCTGGCCAATTCAACTGGGTCCCAGCTCCACGCGTCAATCGTGCCGTGGCCAGGGCAACTTCAATCTTCACGGAAAATGCATCTGGAACAGTGCTAAGAAATTTTGAAATCAGTTCTCGGCAATTATCCACTTCTACTTCGGGCATTGCAGCCATCCACACAGTTTCTAACCTGGTTGCATACTGGTATAAGGTCTCACTGGGTCGTAATTGAGCATTAGTAAATGCCTCTCGCTTGTCTCTGTCACGGTAGAATGGAGTTCTCTGTAGTAAGTCTGCAGTCTCTTCCTGACAACTCCGTATGGCATCCCTGGTCGGTCAATTAAATCAAAACCCCCTCTCATCTTTCCCATAAGACACTCTCGCAATGCCGCTTTCCAGTAGTTGTGTCCTCCTGCTACTGTATTGTCAGCATAATCCTCAAACTCCTTCCTAAATTCTTCGAATGTTCTCCCATCTGATATATCAAATGGCAATGGTTGAGGAAAGCGGCGCCCATCTAGTTTCTCTAGAGCTTTAGCAAGGCGTTCCAGGAGCTGCTCTGTTGCCAATGTTGGCAGTGGTTGGCTGGGTGGGTGGGGCCCCTTTCTTGCGGTAAATGTCCCTGGTTCATCCTCCCCATTTGTCTCCCCAAGCTCTCGGTGAAACTTCATAGGAGGTCTCCGGTTGACTGTTGGTCTGGGCTGGCTTTCTGAAGCCTGAAAGGTAGGGGGTGATTTGGCCCACCTTTGGGCTCCTGGTAGTCGGTTCAGGTCTTCGGCTTCTGTCCCAAATGAATCACTCTCCTGGGAGGGACCCATCATTCTCTCTTCTCCCCAGTTCATAGCAGGGCCATTGGCTCCATCGTCTATTCGAAACCTGGGCTGTTCAGGGCTGCTCACTTGTTCTAACCAGGTGGCTACTGTCAATGCCACTCTTCTGAGAGCATACACATCCTGGTCAGAAGTTGTACCCGCAGTAGTAGACCGGTAATTCACGAGTTGATCCTCAATATCTCTCAGTGGGGATTGGGTGGCGGATGCCACTACCCCCTCACCAAGCTGTCCACTAACTTCCTCAGCAACCTCAATACTCTGGGTCATCTCTGGGTTCGACATTCTCCCCTGTTCCCCTTTTTAAACTTTACTATCTTCAACCAATCTCTCAACTAATCCCGCTGGGGATGCCAAAAAGTATGCTACGGTGGCGGCGTAGGCCGTAGTCCCCGAGTATCTGTGTTTCCAACCACCCAGCACCTTTTACGTTTCTGGGTTCGGAACAGTCAAGAGACTGGGCAAAGATGTAATCTCCTCTGGTATCTAGGAAGGCCTCTCTGGTCAGTGGTTTATTTCCAGGTTATTCAGGTCCGACTCGCACATTAACTGTAAAGGACTTCCCCTAGTGCAGGTGTCTCAATCTGACTCTCCACTGAGTAAGAGACCCAACCGCTCAGGGTCCAAGAAAGGGCTAGAATTCAAAGGTAGACCTAATAGAAGTAAACTACTTGGGTTTTTCTCTTTATTATATCTGAAATAAACAACTATTCAGTGTGACAGTAAACATAACAAAAGGACTGGCAATGCACCGCACTTGACAAAACACCTGGAGCCCCAATAACCCTTAGTGAGATTTGGCAGAAAGGATAGAAAAAGTGGGAGAAAGTACCGGAAATGACTTGCACAGAATGTTAACCCTTGTCCCAGCTTAACTACCCTCCAAACTTGACCCCCCCTTTTATGACCTGAGTTCCAATTCCTTTATTGGCTGGCTAGTTAGTAGGGTTAGGGTCACAGGCCTGATTTCAGGGCAGATCCAGTGGCCAACAGTGGTTGACACAAACTGCGTAGCTCCCACTGGATGGGACCCACAATCCAAGCCTGATGAATCCGGACCACGTGAGTTGAATCCCAAACAGGTTGCCTAGACAACACAAGATTATTAGTTACATGCATCTAGCACCATTAATCACAATAATAACAACATAACAGGCAATTAACCACAAACATTAACTGGAATCATGACTTCATAATTGATCACTGGAAAACATAATTTACTCATGAAATCAAAGCACATAAATAATAAATAACCAACATACAAAATAATAACTACAAACATTGACAATTATGGCAAACCTATCTCACATGAGTTAATCAACCTATAATCATTGCCAAACAAGCATGGGCAAAAACCTAACTCTGGAATAATATGACTGGTGACCTATAATAATGATAATTGGTTCTCTAGCTAGTTACATGACAAGGTGGCAAACCTATCTATACTCAGTCAGTTTCAACAACCTATATGTATGTCTACCCTTAATAATAATAATTAACCATGATAATGATGGTGAAATACAAATGAACTCTAGCCAAGGATTACAAAAACTCCTACCTTTTAAAGGCTTTCCACACTTCCTTGGCTTCTGACAGGAGGTCTGTATTAAGGGTCTATTCAGGTTTCATAACCTTAATCCTAATTACCATTAATGGTTTCCTAACTACTCCTGTGGGGAAAGAAAAACTTGTGAGAGGGGACCCAGATAGGACTTGAAAACTAGGGTGAAGCTTTTTTATGAAAAACTCCACAACCCCCAAAAAATGGGGAATTTGAAAATCACGGGGGGGTTGTGAGAAACTTCACAACCCCCACAATACAAAATTAGGCCATAATGTTAAGTCAGTAGCAGGAGCAATGACAATACAAAAGACTTAAACAGAGTAACAGCCTGGGCAGATAAGTGGGAGATGAAATTTAATGTTGATCAAGTGCAAGTTTATGCATATTTGGGCAAAAATCCAGAATTTGATACAATATGAATGGAATTGGATTAA